>VWZE01010257.1:12290-37272 GCA_013396675.1 Eubucco bourcierii
TTGTGCTTGGGATTGTGCCTACCCAGGTGCAGGACCTTGCCCTTGGCCTTGTTGAACGTCATGAGATTGGCCTGGGCCCACCTCTGCAGCCTGTCCAGGTCCCTCTGGATGGTATCCCTGCCCTCTAGCAAGTCAGCATATCCTGTGGGACATAGATACTCTCTGCAGCAGTCACAGGATTGACACTGCTCTATTAAAGCTTCCAAAGAAAAAACCTACATCTCTCCTGCAAACAAATACCTGTTTTGTCAAGTGGTGCATCCTGTGATGCTGGAGCATTTTGGATGTACAATTAGTGTCCCACTTTCTGAGAACTTTGTTTCTGACTTTCAAGACAGACAAATCCAAGTACTATGTCCTGTGCTTGGGTCATACTGACCCTATGCAATGATTCTGGAGACCAGTGCCAAGTGGTGTCCCTCAGGGGTCAGTGCTGGGACCAGTGCTGTTTAACATCTTTGTCAGTGACATGGACAGAGGAATGGAGTGCACCCTCAGCAAGTTTGCAGATGGCACCAAGCTGTGTGGCACATTTAGCTTACTTACAGAAGTGTGGTGACAAAAAATGCAATTCTGACATCTGATTGAAAATCAGCTTGCTGGCTTGGTGGGTTACCACGAGATTCAAAACATTCCTTGTGTTTAGCTCATTACTTCATTTCACCTTCTAGATATGATGGGAAACAAACAGAAAATGCAAATACAGCACATCTAAAAAAGCAATTCAAGGACTCATTACATCCAAGGGGGTGAGAGCTGTCTTCAGAAAACACTCCATCCTTCAAAGTGTAAAAAAAAAAAAAATCCTTCTCTAATATTGTTGAATTCACAACATTTGTTCTGTATGCACAGTATCTATTTTATATTCAGAAGATATTACTCCCCCTTCCCACCCTGGTCTCCCAGCACAGTACCCTAAATCACTACTAATATAATCAAACCAATTATCCTGGTTTCTCTGAAGATTGGAGAAAACATTTCTATATTTTTAAGTCATGATAGGCTTAGGCTTGCCTTCTACAGAAAGAGTATCTGAGTTTTCATTTTAATCTCCTAAAAATACCCACTCCAACATCACAAATATCATAATCCACCTGCTTCAAGTCACAAATCAGACTCAAACTACAGACTGGGTAGTACTTGCTCAGCATTTACAACCAAAAGTTCAAACAGGCACTTGCCTACTGTATCTAAAAGTCATCAGTCATATTTAAAAAAAAGAATAAACAAAATCAGTCTACCAATTCACATGAAATTATATTTTCCTACTTATTATGCTGTTAGGAATGATGCAACATTAATAATCGATGTTAATTTTGATATCCAGGCAGAGATTGTTAATAACTATGAAAATTGTTCATTAACATTAAATCTCACCAGGAAACTTAGTTACAAGGTTTGAAATGCAGAGTTCGGAAATTTATGCATACAGGGAACAGGCAGAACTGGAACACAGTAAGAGGTACCCAGCAAAGGCAAACATTATACTGGCAGAGAAGGTTCCTGCAGTCACTACAATGCTTGCAGTTCATTATCCTGCTTAGCCACTGGATGGGTGCAGGAAGCTCCTCTCTGCTCATGGCAGAAGGCAATCAGTGATTACAAGAGAAGAGTTTACTCACAAAATACTATCAGGCAGTACCCAAAGCACAGGAGGGGTTGCTGTCAGTGGTCTCAGAGCTGTTAGAGGCTTTGGAGCTTTCCCGGGCTCTTTTCTCAGGCAGCTGGAGACTGGCACAGTCTCTGACCTCCTTCCCCTTGACTCCCCATTCAGCAGCATCCTTGCAGAGGGGCAGGCAGGATGCAAAGCCATGGGCAGGCTTGGCACAAAGTCAGGCTGGCTGTGCAGGATGAGTGCCTGCAGGCATTGAGAGCCTGTGCCTGGTTGTGGAGTTACTCCAGGCAGTTTAGGACGCAATGTGGCAGCAAGTAAGCACGGATACAAGGGCAGAGCACATTGTGCTACCTGTTCATCCCTTTTTATCAATACAGCCTGAGACTAATGGGCCTTTGGACACAGCATAGCCAATCGGGATGGCACTTTGCCAAGTCTGACCATATTAGGTAAAGCCATAGACTTGCTTTACCCTTTTGAGGGCAACCACGTATACCTTGTTTACCACAGGATGCAAAGGGCCACAGTCCTTAGACTCAGTGGCTCCACGTTCTTTGTCCTCTTTCCCGCAGTTGCTTCTCCCCAAGACAGAAGGATGTAGAGCAGAAAACCATGTCTGGGCAAGCCAGAACATGTATAAGCCTATTTTGGTCTATTTAGGCCTACTCTTACATGGATAAGTCAGTGACAATTGACTGGATCTTAAGTGACAATTGAAAAGCTCTAAACAACATGATATTTCATTCGATTATTATTTTTTTCTATGTGTAGATACTACACCAAATTGTAGCCTGCAGAACATGAACAAAGTGATGTGTGTCAGGATCAATTCCACTGGTTTTTGGTTGTTTTTGTTTTTTTTCCCTTGCCCTTCCTCCCCTCCACTGACAGGAGAGTAAAAAAAGGGAAGTGTAGAGCTTTAGCCAAGCTACACAAAATTATTTACTGCTCTACTGCAGAGATATCAGGTTGCACCAAAAGAGAGGGAGAGAAAGGAAAGGGAAAACAAAACTGAAAATACCAGACCAAAACTCATACAGAACAACTGCACTGCATGAAAATGAAACTACAAAGGGAGCAAAGCTCAGCCTCCACCCCCACTCAAGGTACAACATCACCTCACAAGTGTTATGGATGTCAGGACTGCTTAGAAGAGTGTAGGGATAGACCTGATAGATCTGAGGTCCCTTCCAGCCCTGACAATTCTGTGATTCTAATACATGCATCTTCACTGTATCTGCCAAATTTCTTTTATTTTTAATGGGTAGGGGTTTTGTTTGGGTTTTTTTGTTGTTTGTTTGAAGGTTTGGGGTTTTTTGTTTGATTGTTTGGGTTTTTTTTAATAAACAGCCTGAATGCCCTTGGTGCACATCATGACATTTAAAAACACAGACTCTGTCTATTGGAGCAGCTACAGTAAATTAAAAGAGACCATAATGAAACATGCTATAACCAGAAAATCATAGAATCATAGAATGGTAAGGTTGGAAGGGACCACAAGGATCATCTAGTTCCAACCCCCTGCCATAGGCAGGGACACCTCCCACTAGTACAGCTCACTCAAGGCCTCCTCCAATCTGGCCTTGAACACCTCCAGGGAGGGAGCAGCCACAACCTCCCTGGGCAACCTGTGCCAGTGTCTCACCACCCTCCCTGCAAACAACTTCTTCCTAACATCCAGTTTCAATCTCTCCTCTGCCAGTTCAAACCCATTGCCCCTTGTCCTGTCATTGCAAGACCTTGTCAATAGTCCCTCCCCAGCCTTCCTGTAGGCCTCCTTCAGATACTGGAAGGCTACTCTAAGGTCTCCTGGAAGCCTTCTCTTCTCCAGGCTGCAGAGCCCCAACTCTCTCAGCCTGTCCTTATAGCAGAACTGCTCCAGCCCTCTGAGTATCTTTGTGGCCCTCTTCTGGACCCACTCCAACTGTTCCTTGTTCAGTTCAACAGTTCTAGTTGAAACCCATGACCCCTTGTCTTGTCACTTCTCTACAGAGACGATGGAAGCACATGTAGAATAAGGAACGCATTGAGAGTATTTTACTTAACTGACCAAATCAGATTTTCATTTAGCAGACACAATCTAAAGCCACACTTGGTTCTAATTTTGCTAATCAACAGTTGTTTACTGTGTCAGTGCTGATTAAAGCTCAGCACCATTACGCCTGCAGTATTGTCCTGATGCTGTTTAATACAAAAAGAGCAGTGCAAGGAAGAGTGATGGGATGCATAAGCATGCACACATCATAGAATCATAAAATGGCAAGGTTGGAAGGGACCTCAAGGATCATCCAGTTCCAACCCCCTGCCATAGGCAGGGACATCTCCCATTAGTACAGGTTACTCAAAGCCTCATCCAACCTGGCCTTGAATACCTCCAGGGAGGGAGCATCCACAACCTCCCTGAGCAACCTGTTCCAGTGCATGTCATATTAGCTAGAGTTGCCTCCAAGTGTTTGTGATGAAGCTTCAAGTGAATTAATACAACTGCATCTTTTATTTTTTTTTTAATAGAACCATAGATTGTTTTTTTCTTTCATTAGAAGACCTTTGGAAAAATAAAGAATCTTTACTTACACCTAAGAAGGATCCAAAGTTCAGTCACAAAATTCAACCTGTGGTAAAACAGAAAGAAATGCTTATGAACACATTTCTGCCTATTTAAAAGTACTTACAATGATTGTTCAGTCTTCTATTGCATTTATTTTATACAAATACTCCAGCCTGGTGACAGGATGTTGATATAGATGTAATATTTCAGGCACATTGCTCTCTCCAAGCCTTTTGACAATTCTAACAAGAGGATTCATTGAAACAAGAAACATAACCTCAGTGAGATTCCTGCATCTTATCAAACAGCTTCGGTTTCAAAAGGCGAGTGTTTAAAATTAATTACACACCAGCAATTTATACCCTGAGAATCCTCCACACAGACTGTTTGCTCCCTGCTGCTTGGTGCCAAATTAATAAATACCTTTGGAGACACCTTAAGGTCTCGATGAAATTCAATTTAAGAAATCATTAAGTGATTTTTTTTTCTTTTTAGTGAAATATTCATACACTCCTTTCGACACTAAGAGGATGTCTGAAAGAGTGGATAGAAGTAATGATGACGAAAAAAAATCAGTATGGTCTCGAGTACCAAGATTTTAAAATTCTAGTGGTAAAAACAGATTGGTGGCAGAAGGCTAGTAGTAATACATATCCCATAAGTGCTGAAGTTCACAGGACCCCAGGATGTTAGCAGTTGGAAGAGACCTCTGGAGATATTCCAGCCCGATCCCCCTGCCAGAGCAGCACCAGAGAATCCAGCACAGGTCACACAGGAACACATCCAGACAGGGTTGTAAAGGCTCCAGAGAAGGAGACTCCATAGCCCCTCTGAAGAGCCTGTGCCAGTGCTTTGGGAGCCTTACAGTAAAGTTCTTCCTCATCTTGAGGTGGAACTTGCTGTGCTGTAGTTTTCCATCCCTTGCCCATTGTCCTATAGTAGGGCACAAGTGAGCAGAGGCTGTCCCTGTCCCTTCCTTCCTTCCCCCAGCCCTCAGCTATTGATAGACATTGCTCAGATCCCCTCTCAGCCTTCACCTCTGCAGACTAAGCAGCCCCAGGGCTCTCAGCCTCTCCTCATCATGCAGTGCTGCAGTCCCTTCAGCATCCCTGTAGCCCTGCCTTGGACTCTCTGCAGTAGATCCCTGTCCCTCTTGAACTGGGGAGCCCAGAACTGGATGCAATATTCCAGGTGAGTTCCCAAATACAGATCATTAGCATAAAAAAAAACCCAAAACAAAACAAAACAAAAAGGGTAGAAGGTAGAAGCCTGAAAATGCTGTTACTGTTTTCTTACCTGCCTTTCTAAAAAGTTATTTTTAGTGCAGTTGGAAACTTCAAAACACATATGAATCTTTTTAATTCTTCCTATATTTTCTCATCTATTTTTAGAGTAATAAAAGCAAACTCTGCTCTATTCAATCCCATTTGTTATGAGACTGTAACTTTTTAATGGTCTTATTTAAAGAGAACCTTGTAGTGTAATCACACAGGAGAAGAAACCACACATCCCATGGGTTTGAGAACAGGTGCCAGATAGAAGAAATAGAGCACCAGGAAAGCTAGCATCTCTTTTTTTTTTTTTTTTTTTTTTTTTTTTTTTTTTTAATCTTTATAATGTTAACCCTTAAACAAATGCAGCCATCCCAAAGGCTTCAAGAGAGGAGTCACATCCCCAACCTGACAGTAACTACTGCTGGGGCCTACCTGCTCCTGTTAGCAGGGGAAGGATTAACACTGAATTCCAGGAGTGTATAACTGGCCTCCAGTTAATTAGAAGGAAACATTTTATCCTTAGTCAGTAATCATCATTACCCAGCAGGTTTTAGATGAATTGTTTTAAAACATCTTGCAGGAAAGATGACTGTGCAGTTCTAGTGAGTAAGCAGAAACAAAAAAGAAAAAAGAAAAAAGAAAAAAGAAAAAAGAAAAAAGAAAAAAGGAAAAAAAAAGAAAGAAAAAAAAAGAAGAAAAAAGAAAATGTTCTACCTCATAATACTCATTTTAATAACAGTTTGCTTAGTTCTGACAATAAAACATTAACTGCAGTTCTTTGTGGTTTTAACTTAACAGTTCCTGACTTTTCTCACACTTCAGTTAATCTTTACAGGGAAAGAAAACATCACAAGTAGTTCTGAGGGGTTTATTTCTGTGGGGAAGGGGAGGACTCAGATTTTATTTGTACTTCTGCAATATAATCTTACACTTCAAGTCTACTTACCCTGAGGGGTAAGCAAGCACAATATATAGGCTAAGTGGAGAATGGTTTGAGAGTGGTCTTGAGCAGATGGACTCAGTGATGTCAACTGATGAAAAACTCAATATGAGCTGAGAAGGTGCACTTGCAGCCCAGGTCAACCACATCCATAGAAGGGTCCAGAGGAGGGCCACAAAGATGAGAAGCTTAGGGGAAGATGCCCCTACTGCCATTCTATGAGGGCTTGGGAAGGATTTCCACTCATGGCAATGCATCCTGGCCATCAAAACTTTAGGTGTGGCTGTTATAATGTTGATTTATTCCTCAAATTTAATATTAATATCCAGGTAAAAATTAATAAACTGTGGAAAATTATTTATCCATATTAAATCTCACCAGAAAAAAGATATATATTTATAAGGTTGTGGGTATTTTCACAGAGGAAACAGGCAATTTAGAGCAGTTAAGAGAAACTGGTAATGTACAGAAAGTAAACTGTTGGAAAGAGATCCTTGTGGTTCATATGCTGCTTGCCCCCTAGGGGAACTCGAGAGGCTCCTTTCTGCCAAAGCAGAAGGCACAATCAATTAATTACAAAACCAAATCAGAGCTTTAATTACAACGAGGCTTTTAAAAATGTTTACTCACAAACCAGTACCTCTGCATTTCCAGGGATGCATTATAACCCCAGACAGCACCCAATGAGCTCAGAGGGGTTCTGTCAGTGCTTTGATATCCATTGGAGGCTTTTGGAGTTTTCCAGGGCTCTAGCAGAGTGCTGGGGGTTAGCACATTCTCTGACCTGGTCTTTGTGGTAGGCCTAAGCAGGCCAAAAGAGGTTTACACATGTCCTGGCTTGCCCAGGCATGTCTCTCTGGTCTCCCTCCTTCTGTTCTGGGGAGAAGCAACTGTGGGAAAGAGGACAAAGAACCCAAAGCCACTGAGTCTAAGGACCCTGGTCCTTTGCAGCCTGTGGTAAACAAGGTACACAGGCTCAGCTTGTGTATGCCTTGTGCAAGGCTGTGTTCTGCCCTAAAAAGGGTAAAGTAAGCCTATGGTTTCACTTAATATCATCAAGCTTTGCTAACTGCCATTCTAATTGCCTGTTCTGTGTCCAAAGGCCCTTTAGTCTCAGGTTGTATTGGTAAAAAGGGATGAGCAGGTAACACAACCTGTGCTCTGCTGTTGTATCTGCTCTCTGCCATTGTATCTGGTCTCTGCTGTTGTATCCATGCTGCCTTATATCCTGAACTGCCTGGAAACTGCCTTCCAAAAGTTTACCAGGAACATGCTCTAAACACCTCCGTGCAATTGGCCTGCACAGCCAGCATGACACTGTGCTGAGATTGCACATCACAAGACATCCTGCCTGCACCTGAAAGCCTCCTGCCAAGACAGGAAGTCCTGGAGACGCACAGATCATCCAGAGGAGATCAGGACCAGGTCAGAGATGTCTGCCTCCTTTCCCCAGCAGCCTGGGAAGAACCAGAAGTCTCAGCAGATGACAAGAATCCCCTGAAAGTGTTTGGGTGCTGTCTAAAGCTGTAGCCAGCCCTGCCAGGCAGGAGAGCATTTTGTGAGTGACTGCTTAAAGCCTCTTGTAACTCACCATTGCCTTCTGCCATCAGCAGAGAGGAGCTCCTTGAGGCCATCTAGTGGGCAAGCGGAGTACTGACTGCAAGCCCTGCACTGACTGCAGCAACCTTCTCTGCCAGTTTGAGTTCAATTCATGTTCTATATTATCACTGCTTATTGCTAGAACCTGTTATTGCCTGTATAAAATTTCCATGACTGATGCAAAAAACTGAGTATAATTAAAATCAGTGGTCAGAGTGGAGAGAGTTCTGAATATTGAATATTAATAAACAATATTAATATTTGAAAATATAATCTTGCATTAATTGATTACCCCTCCACTACAATCTTGGTTCCTTCCAAGGCAGACTTAGTATGGAGATTTGCAGGTGTGCAGGTAGACACAATGTCCTGTTGGTGGCTAATTCTTGCCTATGGCGTGAAGGCTCTTAATGCCTCTCCCTGGTAAATGGAGGCACAGCAGTTTCCAGGTGGAAAAGCTTATAGCATCAAAGCTTACTACACAGGAAAGCTCTCCTGGAGCATGGCAACATGGCAAGGCAGAGCACATTGTTTTGCCTTGCCTGTACCTTTCATCCATTGCCCGAGTCTGATGGCTCTTTTGGCCACAGAGATTCACAGTATCTCACAGTATCACAGTATCACCAAGGCTGGAAGAGACCTCAAAGATCATCAAGTCCAACCCATTACCACAAGACCTCAAGACCAGACCATGGCACCAAGTGCCACGTCCAAACCCGCCTTGAACACCTCCAGGGACGCTGACTCCACCACCTCCCTGGGCAGCCCATTCCAGCAGTCAATGACTCTCTCAGGCAACAACTTTCTCCTCACCTCCAACCTAAACTTCCCCTGGCACAGCTTGAGACTGTGTCCTCTTGTTCTGGTGCTGATTGCCTGAGAGAAGAAAGCAACCTCCTCCTGGCTACTACCACCCTTCAGGTAGTTGCAGACAGCAAGAAGGACTCCCCTGAGCCTCCTCTTCTCCAGGCTAAACAATCCCAGCTCCCTCAGCCTCTCTTCATAGGGCTTGTGCTCGAGGCCTCTCCCCAGCCTCGTTGCCCTTCTCTGGACACACTCAAGCACCTCAATGTCCTTCTTAAATTGAGGGGCCAGAAACTGACCACATAACTCAAGGTGTGGCCTAACCAGTCAGAATGCCACTTTGCCAAAACTGGCTGTATTATGTGAAGCCAGGAGCTTGCTTCACCCCTCTTTAGGAAAACAGAGGCCAAGCATAAGTAAGTGTATGTACCCTTGTTTTCCCACCAAAACGGACTGGGTGTCTCCAAGCCTTCTGTCTCCTTTCCCACACTGCTCCCCACTTCAGCAGGGAAGGGGGGAGCAGGGACATCTATTATGCCTATTTTGGTCTTCCATGACAGTAGCCATGAACATTCTCTCCCAGGCTGCAAAGACAGGAAAACAGAAAACAATCTTGCTTTAAGCATAGACCTGCTTTCCTTCCTTGTTTAGAGTCTAGGTCTACAAAGACCAAGCAGGTTTGCATAGTTTGCCTCTGACAGCTGCTGGTAGAACAGCATAGGGCAGATCTCTTACAGCAACATTCTGCTGTATTTGGTGTTGTCTGTGCAGCTACAATCCATGGAAGAGTACATAATCCTCTCACACAGAGCAGTTTGATGGAGCATAAAGCCTGATTTATCTAAAAATTCATATTTTCCAACCCTTCTCCCAAGTTTGAACACCTCCCCTGATAAGCCACATCACTGTTTAGTCCTTCCAGTAGCAACTCAACCTTGCTGCAAATCCCAAGTTCTTATTTCTCCCATTAAAACATAACCCTCCCCACATCTTACATTTAGTTTATTTAAACTGTAAGTCCAACAACATGCAGACCTGCAGCTCTGGAAGAGGCATAGGAAATTATTTTTCTTTTATAATACATGATTTTGTAAAATGACACATTGCTTTAACACTTTGGGCATCATATTTAGACACACAGTGGAAACATCAAAGCTTTTCAAGTGTGGCCTTTACTCACAGCTGTGTAATCTTGTACATTCTGCACACTTCAAGGATTCAATTTTAACATCCTGACAGAGGACTGCTCAATGAGATTGGAGATCAGAGGAAATGCCAGAAAAATGGAAACAGGGATTCCCTAACTATTCCACCACAGACTTTGATTTAGAGTCCTGTGCTCTATGCTGGAGCACTAAATTCATAGAATCATAGAATGGTTTAGGTTGGAAGGGAACTCAACGGTCATCTAGTTCCAACACATGCCCCCACCATAGGCAGGGACACCTCCCACTAGCACAGGTCACTCAAGGCCTCAACCAACCTGGTCCTGAACACCTCGAGGGAGGTTGTGGAGCACAGAAGCACAGAATGTGATCAAAGATCACATTCTGTGCTTCTGTGCTCCACAACCTCCCTGGGCAACCTGTGCCAGTGTTTCACCACTCTCACTGCAAAGAACTTCTTCCTATAACATCCAGTTTCAATCTCCCCTCTGCCAGTCTAAACTCATTACTCCTCATCCTGTCACTACAAGACCTTGTCAATAATAGCTCCCTAGCCTTCCTGTAGTTCCCTTCAGATACCGGAAGCCTTCTCTTCCCTGGGTTGAAGACCCCCAACTCTTATAGCAGAGCAGAGCTGCTCCAGCCCTCTGAGAAGCTTCGTGGCCCTCCTCTGGTCTTGCTCCAACAGTTCACTGAGAGAAGTAAAGGAAAGTAAAAGAAAAAAATGAAAAGCTCCAAAGCTTGTAGAAAGATAACTTTGAAAGGAATAAACCCAACTAGGCACAAAGCAAGAGTGTAAACCTCAGTTGCTGGAATGCAGCCCAGACAGCCCACAGAGTCCTGGGCTGCAGCAAGAGCAGTGTGGGCAGCAGGGCATTCTACCCCTTTACTCTGCTCTTCCCACACCCCACCTGGAGTCCTGTGTGCAGTTCTGGAGCCCTCAGCACAGGAAGGACATGGAAGTGTTGGAGCAGGTCCAGAGGAGGCCACAAAGATGCTCAGAGGGTTGCAGCAGCTGTGCTGTGAGGACAGGCTGAGAGAGTTGGGGCTCTGCAGCCTGGAGAAGAGAAGGTTTCCAGGAGACCTTAGAGTAGCCTTCCAGTATCTGAAGGGGGCTACAAGAAGGCTGGGGAGGGACTGTTGACAAGATCTTGCAATGACAGGACAAGGGGCAATGGGTTTGAACTGGCAGAGAGTATATTTTGGCTGGATGTTAGGAGGAAGTTCTTTGCAGTGAGGGTGGTGAGACACTGGCACAAGTTGCCCAGGGAGGTTGTGGCTGCTCCCTCCCTGAAGGTGTTCAAGGCCAGGTTGGATGAGTCCTTGAGTGAACTGTACTAATGGGAGGTGTCCCTGCCTATGGCAGGGGGTTGGAACTAGATGATCCTTGAGGTCCCTTCCAACCTTACCATTCTATGATTCTATGATTTTAATTATTGCTCCACAAGAGACTCTAAAAGCACTGTTCCAGAATCCCTTTTGGATCACCTTTACAGATCTGTGCAGTATTTTATGTGATACAGAGAACGTGACTGTCATCTAACCAAACATTTGCCATTGCTTTTGTAAACACACCTACAGAACAACACTACAACACCCACAGCTAAACAGTGATTCTGTAAATCAGTATTGCCATTTGCTAATCACAGCACCACAGGATGTTAGAGGTTGGAAGGAGAGCAACGAGTCCATCCCATCCCTGCCAGAGCAGGGCCATATAATCTAGCTCAGGTCACAGAGGAACACCTCCAGACAGGGTTGCAAAGGTTTCAGAGAAGGAGACTCCACAACCTCTCTAAGCAGCCTGTGCCAGACCTCTGGGACCCTTACAGTAGAGAAGTTCTTGCCTCATGTTGAGATGGAACTTGTTGTGCAGTAGTTTCCATCCATTACCCCTTGTCCTATCACCAGGCACAACTGAGAAGAGTTTGTCCCCTCCCTCTTGACCCCCAGTCCTCAGATATTTATAGACATTGATTAGATTCCCTCTAAGTCTTCTCTTCCCCAGATCAAAAAGCCCCAGGTCCCTCAGTGTCTCCTCACAGGGCAGTGCTCCAGCCCCTTCAGCATCTTCATAGCCCTCTCTTGGCCTCTTTCCAGTAGATCTCTATGCCTGCTGAACTGGGGCGCCCAAAACTGAACACTATTCCAGGTGAGGTCACACCAGGACAGAGTAGAGAGTGAGGAGAACCTCCCTGGATCTGCTGGCCACACTCTTCTTGATGTCCTCTAGCATCCCATTGATCTCCTTGGCCACCAGGGCACATTGCTGTCCCATGCAGAACCTGCTATCTACCAGCACTCCCAGGTTCCTCTCCACAGGGCTGTTCTCCAGCAGATCACCTCCCAACCTGTACTGGTGCAGTTTATTATTCCTTCCCAGATGCAGGACTCTGTACTTATCCTTGTTGAACCTCGTTAGGATCTGCTCTGCCCAGCTCTCTCATTTGCTAATAATTTGCTAACCTTTCTCCTGAAAGGCAGAATCACAAAGGAAGACTCTAAATGTAATGTATATTTCTCAAACATCCCTTAAGATTCACTCTTTTTCCTGGCTGAAAACCACTTACCAAGTGCTCTCTTATCACCAGCCAGATTCCCCATACAAGAACACACACAAGGAGTGCTGCTCTTGGATTCACAGCCAATTCTTGGTAGTTTACTTGTTGAAAGCTGAAGTTTGGGAATCACAGGAAACTGAGCTGGAAAAGCATCAACTGGGTATTTTCAAACGGGTCACTGAGATTAAATTTTGCTAAACCAACCACAGAAGATTAAAGGAAGAAAAACTCCAAATTCCTGTTAGTTGTTTGTTAAATTTCTTTCCTTATCCACTTTCCTAAACCAACCACAGAAGATTGAAGGAAGCAAAACTCAAAATTCCTGTTAGTTGTTTGTTATGTTTCTTTCCTTATCCTTTTTTGCTAAACCAACCACAGAAGATTAAAGGAAGCAGAACTCCAAATTCCTGTTAGTTGTTTGTAAGTTTCCTTCCACATCCATTTTGCTAAGTCAACCACAGAAGATTAAAGGAAGCAAAACTCCAAATTCCTGTTAGTTGTCTGTTAAGTTTCTTTCCATATCCATTTTGCTACACCAACCACAGAAGAGAAAAGGAAACAAAACTCCAACCAACCACAGAAGAGTAAAGGAAGCAAAAGTCCAAATTCCTTTTAGTTGTCTGTTATGTTTCTTTCCATATCCATTTTTGCTAAGACAACCACAGAAGAGTAAAGGAAAAAAAAAAACTCCAACCAACCACAGAAGAGTAAAGGAAGCAAAACTCCAAATTCCTGTTAGTTGTCTGTTATGTTTCTTTCCATATTCATTTTTGCTAAGCCAACCACAGAAGAGTAAAGGAAGCAAAACTCCAAATTCCTGTTAGTTGTCTGTTATGTTTCTTTCCATATCCATTAACTGCAACCAACCACAGAAGAGTAAAGGAAGCAAAATTCCAACCAACCACAGAAGAGTAAAGGAAACAAAACACCAAATTTCTGTTTGTTGTTTGTATGTTTCTTTCCATATCCATTTTTGCTAAGCCAACCACAGAAGATTGAAGGAACCAAAACTCCAAATCCCTGTTAGTAGTTTGTTATGTTTCTTTCCATGTCTATTCCAACACCAGTTACTGGAGAAGATTGTTTGCTGTTTGAGAAACTCTCATTTCCAGAAGGACAAGGTGAGGACACTTTCAAGGAATGGCAGGGATTGGAACACAGCTCTGAAGATCATCAAGTCCAACTCCCTGCCAGGGCTGGTTCACCTAGACAAGGTTACACAGGAATACGTCCATATGGGTTTTGAATGTCTCCAAAGATGGGGACTGACTTTTCCAGTTTGATTCATTCTTTTTAATTCAACAGCTCAAGTCAAACAAAACCCAAATCCATTTTCTACACTGTTTTATTTCCATCAAGTTATTTTCCCTCTCTATTCTGAACTTAAATCAACAGTATGGAGATTACTTTTTAATGCATGAACAAAGAAGGGCTGAGAAGATAAAGGGCTGCTTAGATGATTAATTTGTTTTAAAGTGAGAGTACTGTGCACTACAGATGTTGGCATTTGAACTGCACCTCGTGTCTGTTCAGTGGTTTGGACTCAACATGTCACTTTTGCAGCTACAGAGGTATGTCCTTTTGAAGCAATGTCAGATCAGGGCTGACTACTGCATAGAGGAGAAGCACAAAGGCTACACTTAAAGTTAGGGTAGTGAGGCACTGGAATAGGTCACCCAGGGAGATTGTAGCTGCTCCCTCCCTGGAGGTGTTCAAGGTCAGGTTGGAGGAGGCCTTGAGTGAGCTGTACTAGTGGGAGGTGTCCCTGCCTATGTCAGGAGGTTGGAACTGGATGATCTTTGAGGTCCCTTCCAATCTTACCATTCTATGATTCTATGACTTGTTCTGTGCTACAGCAGTTGGCTTAAAAAACTCCCTTTGTACTCTTCAACCCACGGAATGAAAAGGATTCCAGAAGGTGTTATGAAGGCCTCATTGCCTATTATTTTTATTTATTTGTGTTTTTCATATATATTGAGAAATAAGAGCTTCATTTCTATGCCAGTGACAAAGTTAGTTATCTAAATCTACAGTTTTTGCAAGCATGTTTAGTACTGTACATAGGTCTCCTGAAAAAAAAGGACCGAATTACTGTTAATTAATCCTTACTATAACTAAATTCTTTTTGATGGAATGCATTTTGGACACACATGTTCCTGCCATCAAACATAAATTTGCTTAACAGTGAAGGACAGAGATATGGACAGAGGAATCAGTGCACCCTCAGCAAGTCTGCAGATGGCACCAAGCTGTGTGGCACAGTCGACTTGCTAGGGGGCAGGGATCCATCCAGAGGGACTTGGACAGGCTGCAGAGCTGTGCCCAGGCCAATCTCATGACATTCAACAAGGCCAAGTGTAAGGTCCTGCACCTGGGTAGGCACAATCCCAAACACAACTCCAGACTGAGTAGGGAATGGCTGAGACAAGCACTGAGGAAAAGGCCCTGGGGGTCTGGGGTGATGAAAAGCTCAACATGAGGCTGCACTGTGAGTGCAGCCCAGACAGCAACTGTGTGCTGGGCTGCAGCAAGAGCAGTGTGGGCAGCAGGGCAAGGGAGGGGATTCTGCCCCTTTGCTCTGCTCTCCTCAGACCCCACCTGCAGTCCTGTGTGCAGTTCTGGAGCCCCCAGCACAAGAAGGACATGGAAGTGTTGGAGTGGGTCAAGAGGAGGCCACGAAGATGCTCAGAGGGTTGCAGCAGCTGTGCTGTGAGGACAGGTTGAGAGAGTTGGGGCTCTGCAGCCTGGAGAAGAGAAGGCTTCCAGGAGACCTTAGAGTAGCCTTCCAGTATCTGTAGGGGGCTACAGGAAGGCTGGGGAGGGATTAGTGACAAGGCCTTGCAATGACAAGACAAGGGGCTCTATGAGAGCTGGGGCTCTGTAGCCTGAGCACAGGCAGCTGCTGTTATCAGCACCACCAACAGCTCTAAATTACACTCCAAGGAAAAATGAATTATTTGTATGTTGATAAACTTAAATTACTCACCAAGAATTAGCAGTGCTCTGTATATCAGTTCTGTGGAAATACTCTCCCTTGACCCATCAGTCATGGTTAGACTGGATGTTAGGAACAAGTTCTTTACCATGAGAGTAGTGGAATACTGGAAGAGACTGCAGAGAGGTGGTTTGGGTCATCCCCAAAGATATTGAAGATGAGGTTGGGCAGGCCTCTGGGTTAACCTAATCTAGCTGAGGATGTCTCTGCTGACAGCAGAGGAGCTCAGACAGGATGACCTTTAGAAGTTCCTCCCAACTCAGACCATTCTATGATGTGTGCATGGCAAACATTCATTTTTTCACATAAACCAAAATAATTTCTGCAAGGTGATGTCAGTTTCAGTAAAAAACTGTATGAGCAAGGCAACCAACAAGTTAAATTTAGGTTCGATAGGTCACATCAATCAGCTGCACGTTGATTTTATTTTGCCCTTTTGCTTGGGTAATCAGATTATACCTGCATCTCAGGTTTCCACAATTTAATTAGGCAAAGCCTTCATTCATTCAGACCACTTGCACAATTATGGCAGAAAATTTATGGATGCAGACAAAGATGAAGAAGAAATCAAAGCTGACATGATGTAGGAAAAAAAAATCCAACAAACAAACCTAAATTAACATTTTATCTCCTTTGTCAAAGGGGTTCCTTCCCCATCTGCTCTCCCTCTCCTCCTCCTGGGCATCTAAAGTAGAGTATTCACAGGTGTTGACAGGTTGCCACATTTCTGCTGCTTTGTCAGATATGTAAACATCCATATTTCATTTAGCAGTGATGCCCAACAGTTAGAAGCAGGTTTAAAGCCCTGATATGCATGCTGTGGGTCATCTGGTGTCCTGTGTACAGTTCTGGAGCCCCCAGCACAGGAAGGACATGCAACTGTTGGAGTGGGTCAAGAGGAGGCCACCAAGATGCTCAGAGGGCTGCAGTAGCTCTGCTGTGAGGACAGGCTGAGAGAGTTGGGGCTCTGCAGCCTGGAGAAGAGAAGGCTTCAAGGGGACCTGATAGTAGCCTTCCAGTATCTGAAGGGGGCTCCAGCAAGACTGGGGAGGGACTATTGAGAAAGACTTGCAATGACAGGACAAAGGGCAATAGGTTTAAACTGGCAGAGAGAAGATTTAGACTGGATGTTAGGAGGAAGTTCTTTACAGTGAGGGTGGTGAGGCACTGGAACAGGTTGCCCAGGGAGGTTGTGGCTGCTCCCTCCCTGGAGGTGTTCAAGGTCAGATTGGATGAGGCCTTGAGTGAGCTGTACTAGTGGGAGGTGTCCCTGCCTATGGCAGGGGATTGGAACTAGATGATCCTTGAGGTGCCTTCCAACCTTACCATTCTATGATTCTATGATCAGCCATGGTGCAGCCTCCTACTGCATTACAAGGCCTCCTGTTTTATTAAAAAGAAGAAAAAAGAAACCCCAAACAGCTATTTTAATGCAAATAATGTTGCTGGAATTGCTTATCTGAACAGAGATTGAAATCTCATCAGGCCATTCAATTGCTCATTCAGTACACAAAGTCTAGGCCAGTTTCTAGTGTACTTGGTTTGTAAGCAAGAAGCAGACAAGTGTGTGAGAGAAGGTAGCACAGAGTAATCACTTATAAGGTCTGTTACAACAGACTCTAGAGACTGTTGATGCAGCAGCTACTTAAAAGCCACATTTGGATAAGCAATCAAAGCTGTTTCAAATCATTGCTCAGCAACTGAGGCACAGGAAGCATCACTGAGGATGCTAAGCAAGTTGAGCTTCTTGATGGATTTACTGCTACAGTATCACCAAGGTTGGAAGAGACCTCAAAGCTCATCACGTCCAGTTACCACAGACCTCAAGACTAGACCATGGCATCAAGTGCCATATCCAAACCCACCTTGAACACCTCCAGAGATGGTGGTGTTTTCTTGATGTATTCCAGAAACAAAAAGGAAACCTCCCCCCAGAATTAGCCACACCTGATTACAAAGTAATTCACACAGAGAAAAAAGTATTTTCCCTACATTTTAGATGTCAGCCCAATCACAATTTCTCAGGTAGGTATGGGTTAAAACTCATGAGTTAGAAAATTAGCACAGCTTATCACACAACAGCTGGAAATTTGAGGTCCCTTACCATTCTATGATTCTATGATTGGCTAATCTATGTCCAAAGGTCCCTTAGTCTCAGGCTGAAATGGATATAGAGGGACCAGCAGGTAACACAAGGCACTCTCTGCTATTGTATCCTGCCTGCTTACTACCACACTGATCATGAGCTGAGGCTTTGATGCCTCCATGCGTTCGGCATGCACAGTCAGTGTGACACTGCGCCAGGACTGCACATCGCAAGACATCTGCCTGCACATGAGAGCCTGCTGCAAGAAAGCCAGGACCAGGTCAGACTTCACAGAATTGTGTGAATCATAGATTGGTAAGGTTGAAAGGGAGCTCAAGGATCATCTAGTTTCAACCCCCTGCCATAGGCAGGGACACCTCCCACTAGTACAGCTCACTCAAGGCCTCCTCCAACCTGGCCTTCAATACCTCCAGGGAGGGAGCAGCCACAACCTCCCTGGGCAACCTGTGCCAGTGTCTCACCACCCTCACTGTAAAGAGCTTCCTCCTAACATCCAGTTTCAATCTCCCCTCTGCCAGTTCAAACCCATTGCCCCTTGTCCTGGCATTACAAGACCTGTAGCCCCTTTCAGACACTGGAAGGCTACTCTAAGGTCTCCTGGAAGCCTTCTCTTCTCCAGGCTGCAGAGCCCAAACTCTCTAAACAGACAACATTTCTACCAAACACTCTTTTTGAATGGAAAGGGTTTTTGAAAGAAGCTATTGCCTGATGTGGTCACCCCATGCCTGTCAATTAGGCATTTCCAAGACAAACAACAATCAGATGGTCACAGCTAACTGAAGACAACACCAATATGCAGCTGTAAATATCTGGTTCAGTCTTTCTCTCCCAGTTTATTTCTTAGAAACCAAAGCATGAATGCTTAGTCTGAGCATGAACAAACTTTATGGAGGATTGCAGATAGGTAGAGCAGACTAAATAGAAAGAAATCCCTAGACATTATGTTGGGTGTTTTAAGAAAATCACTTTTCCATTGCAAATTCTTTAACATTAGTCTCCACAACTTAGACTTGAGCAAGTTATTTGCAGAGAACAACTTAGCCTTGGTTTGCCTCTAAATGGAAGGAAAAAAAAAACAAAAATAAGCCAGCTAAAAGAATTACATTACCCAGAAATGGTTTTAGCTAATCCTTTATAATGCACCAGGGATAGATGCAAATTAATTTGCTTCTCAAAGTTTCCAATGTTGCATAGTGTAGAATTATTTTATGATTGCTTAGCAAATCTTTGGGATGTTTGTTTATGCCTGATAATGCATACTCCCCCCCAACCCCCCCCCCCCCCAAAAAAAAAAAAAAGCAAGAATTTAACAGCAGTTATACCAAGGGGACCTATAAAAACACTGCAATTTGCTCAGTGCAAAAATAACCAGCAACAAGTCAAGTAAAGGATGGGTTGTTAACAAAAGATTGGGAATGCCTGCAGCCTCTCTATGGGAAGAAAAAAAAAAACCAACCCACCAACTCTAGAGGGGAATTCTGTGAGTTGTCTGAAGGTTCTGTGGTTTTTGCTGTTTAAATAGCACATCAGTGGTTCACAGGGAAGCTGCTCTCTGGGATATTTTCCTTCAGGATCTATCCATATTAAATATTCTTGGTGGGAAGCAGGATTACTACAATAACACTGTTAGTCTCTCTTTCCTCAACAGTGAAATGTAAGGAAGAAAACAGAAGCAGCTCCTTCCTTGAAGTATTTGAGTGCCAGCAGAGCAGCTAAGCACCACCACCCACTCAGCTCCATGCAATTCCCCAGTATATAATACACAGTAGTTAGAGCTAATGCTTAATGAAGATGACAGCTCCAAGCAGATGAACATCTCCGCTGTGAAGAGAGATGAAGACACCTGAGGCTGCTTAGTCTGGAAAAAGGAAGGTTGAGAAGGGATCTTCTCAGTGTCTACAAAGATCTGAGGGGTGGTTATCAGAGATCTTCTCAGTGCCTGTAAATATCTGAGGGGTGGTTATCAGAGATCTTCTCAATGCCTATAAAGATCTGAGGGGTGGTTATCAGAGATCTTCTCAGTGCCTATAAAGATCTGAGGGGTGGTTATCAGAGATCTTCTCAGTGCCTATAAAGATCTGAGGGGTGGTTATCAGAGATCTTCTCAGTGCCTATAAAGATCTGAGGGGTGGTTATCAGAGATCTTCTCAGTGCCTATAAAGATCTGAGGGGTGGTTATCAGAGATCTTCTCAATGCCTATAAAGATCTGAGGGGTAGTTATCAGAGATCTTCTCAATGCCTATAAAGATATGAGGGGTAGTTATCAGAGATCTTCTCAATGCCTATAAAGATATGAGGGGTAGTTATCAGAGATCTTCTCAGTGCCTATAAAGATCTGAAGGGTGGTTATCAGAGATCTCCTCAATGCCTATAAAGATCTGAGGGATGGTTACCAAGAGATCTTCTCAATACCTGTAAGTGTCTGAGGGATGGTTATGAAGATGATGGTCTCTTTCCAGTGGTGCCCTGTGACATGCCAAGGTGCAATGGGTACAAGCTAGAACACAGTAGGTTGCAGCTGAACATGAAGAAACACTGCTTTATGGTGAGGCTGCCAGAGTACTGGATCAGGCTGCCCAGAGAGGTCTCCTCCAGAGACCTTCAAAACCCTCCTGAATGCATTCCAGTGTGACCTGCTCTAGGTGATCCTGCTTTGGGAGGGGGATTGGACTGAATGATCTCTGGAGGTCCTTTCCAACTCCTAACACTCTATAATCCTGTAATCAAACCATGTGTCCCTTAGAGTTCTCTTGCCAATGACTGCCATCAGCTGCAGTCATCTCTCAGCCTGGATGACTTGATATCAAAAGGTATTAATGAAGAGAACAAATACCTGAAGTCACACTGTCATCCCACTGAGCTGGTTCCAGAATGTTTTCTAGCATTGGGCACTACCAAAGCAAGGAGTTGTTCTGTGAGAGTCATGGTTTCTTTGCATAAACTCAAGTAGAAAGACATCAGAACATCAATTGTGGTCACCAGAAGCACTCCAAGGCAGCCACTGTGGAGAGAGAGACATCATTTACAAGGGAGAATTAAAGACAGCAAAAGAATCAAAGGTCTGTAGTGATAGGATGAGTGACAGTGGCTGCAAACTAGAGCAGAGCAGATTTAAAATGCATGTTAGGAAGAAGATCTGCACTGTGAGGGTAGTGGAACACTGGAACAGGTTGCTCAGGGAGGTGGTTGGGGCTCCATCTCTGAAGATATTCAAGACAGGGCTCTAGGCAACCTGATCTAGTTAAGGATGCCCTTGTTGACTGCAGGGATGACCTTTGGAGGGATCTTTCCAACCCAGACCATTCTGTGATTCTATGACAACAGTCTGACATACTCTACAGGACCCTGAGTCTTTGTTCCTATTCTTTTTGCACCTCTGTGGCAGTTTGATATCTAAACCACATTTTTGCAATGTTTTTACCATTTTATGTCTATGATCCACATTAGAAAAAAAAAAAAAATACAGTAGACAACAATAGAGGACCAGAAAATAAAGCTCTACTTCTGTGGGAATGTATCAGACATGGAGTGAACTTCCACATGTTTGTAGAATATTTATTACATTACAGACACTTCCAGCAACAAATGCAGCAGTGTTTATCACAGAATCACAGAATGTCAGGGCCTGGAAGGGACCTCAAAAGCTCATCCAATCCAACTCCCCTTCCAGAGTAGGATCACCTAGAGCAGATCACACAGGAACACATCCAGGTGGGTTTTGAGTATCTCCAAACAGGGAGACTTTATAACCTCACTGGGCAGCCTGTTCCAGTATTGTGTCACCCTCACAGGGAAAATGTTTTTCCTCATGTTGCCATGGAACTTCCTAAGTCTCAACTTACACCCATTGCCCCTTGTCCTGTCATTGGGCATCACCCAGCAGAGCCTGGCTCCAGCCTCTTGGCACTCACCCTGCACATCTTTATAAACATGAAGGAGGTCACCTCTCAGGCTCCTCCTGTCCAAGCAGCACAGCCCCAGCTCCCTCAAGCTCCCTTCATCAGGGATGTGTTCCACTGCCTTCAACATCTTTGTGGCTCTGCGCTGGACTCTTCCAAACAGTTCCCTGAGGTCTTTCTTGAGCTGAGGAGGCCAGAACTGGACACAATATTCCAGATGCAGAGGAGAGAGGAAGGAGAACCTCTCTCAACCTGCTATCATAATTCCACATAATGCAATGCAATGTCTTTTACACATGAGGTCCCATGGTCAGTCCCTGGAAATACAAAATAATTTTCCAAGAAAGGAGCAAACTCTTCCCCTTTCATCTTCCTCCTTCTCTCCCTCACTTGTTTTAAACAGATGGCCAAAAATTACCAACCTAAGATGGCAGAGAAATCAGGAAATGAGGACAAGAGTCTAGATACCAAACAGAGAATTTCCTCTGTGTTTCATTTGTAAACATCTCCTTGGCCATGTCCTCATCCTAAAGTCACTTCAAAGTTGAAGAAATACATATTTATTCCACCTGGTATTTTCTTCTGTGCCAAGTGGCAAACACACAACGACTGTGAGGAAAGCAAAGCTTGAATATGTACTTGTATTAATTAGTAATTATTAAAAGGCAGGTCCCCTGATTACTCCTTTACAGACATGAAAATTAATTCCTTATCAAAAGACCATTGCCACCAAGTGAATATCTGATCAGCTTTGGTTGATCAAAATGAAAAAAAGGTAGCATATTAAGTAAGAGTAATCAAGTGACAAAGTGATTCATTTGTGTAGATTACTGAAGGACAATCTCCCATCCTGATGGAGATGTTCAGCTTTACAGAGATTATTTACATATACAGCAGGCAATTCCTTTTGAGAGAATGATTGTTCTCTCCATTTGAGAGAATGATTGTTAAGGGAGAGACTGGAAAATGATTGTTAAGGGAAAGATTGGAAAAGGTCTTCACTTCAATAATGGTTTCCCGCCTTTTTTTTTTTCTGATGGGTAAAATCTGTAGCACACTACCATTATAACCACTTCAGATTTTCACTGAGTAGTCTTTTGATCCCACACTCCTATCGACAAGGGATTGCAGTGACAGGACAAGGGGCAATGGGTTTGAACTGGCAGAGAGGAGATTGAAACTGGATGTTAGGAGGAAGTTGTTTGCAGTGAGGGTGGTGAGACACTGGCACAGGTTGCCCAGGGAGGTTGTAGCTGCTCCCTGCCTGGAGGTGTTCAAGGCCAAGTTGGATGAAGCCTTGAGTGAGCTGTACTAGTGGGAGGTGTCCCTGCCTGTGGCAGGGGGTTGGAACTGGATGATCCTTGAGGTCCCTTCCAACCTTACCATTCTATGATTCTACCAAGGTCACCATTAAGCCATATCCCCAGCCAACACATCTTTTAAAAACATCCCAGGTGGTGATTCAGCCAGCTCACCCAGTAGCCTGCTCCAACACCTGACAACCCTCTCCTGATGCCCAATCTAAACCTCCCCTGATGCAGCTTGAGGCCACTTCCTCTTGTTCTATCACTATTTACTTGTGAGAAGTAACCACAACCACCTCAAAACACCCTCCCTTCAGGTTGTTGTAGGGAACAATAAGGTCTCACCTCAGTCTCCTTTTCTGCAGACTAAACAACCCCAATTCCCTCAGCCACTCTTCATCAGACTTGTTTTCTAGGTGCTTCACCACCATCATTGTTCTTATTTTGTGTGATAGGTACTGCACAAAACTTCGTAACTGGAGTTATTATATATTAAAAAAGAAACATATAAGCTACTAAAGGATTTCATAAAAGGCAGCAAAAAAACAAAGGATGTTAGGGGTTGGAAGGGACCTCTGGAGATCCTCAAGTCCAACCCCTGCAAGAGCAGGACCAGAGAATCTAGCTCAGGTCACACATGAACGCATCCAGACAGGGCTGGAAAGGCTCCAGAGAAGGAGACTCCACAACCTCTCTGGGCAGCCTGTGCCAGGGCTCTGGGACCTTCACAGCAAAGAAGTTGTTGCTCGTGTTGAGTTGGAACTTACTGTGCTGCAGTTTCCATCCCTTGGCTCTTGTCCTGTGCACAAATGAGCAGAGGCTGCTCCTGTCCCTTCCTTCCTTCCCCCAGTCCTCAGATACTTATGGACATTGCTCAGACCCCTTCTTAGTCTCCTCTCTAGACTAACCAGCCCCATTCCTCATAAGGCAGTGTTTCAGGATCCAATTTTCCAAGCCTTACAGATTACCTGGAGACAGTAGGCAGAACTCATTGGCTATTTATTTAGCAAATTTAGATTGTTGCTGGCAGCAAGAAATTTATTATGGAGCTCTGATTCATATAAATCTGAACCAACGTGTAAGAAAAATCAAATTTATAACTGTTTCCACAAAATTGATTTAAAAGCAACTCCTGCATATGCTCCAGAATTCTTTTCTGCATGGCTTGTTTCTATCTGAATAGTGGTCAGCAAGTTGGACTGATATTTCCAATTCCTCCAAATGCAGAGGTAGTTAACTTCCTGATGAAGTTACATTCTCCATGCTTTTTATTATTGAGCAGGTCTGTTGTGGATGAGGCTTGCTCTCCTCAGAATACATTCAGCAGCAATGAAAGCTGTTATTCAGTCTGATGATTAGGAAGTTAAACCTTATCTTTCAATTTTTTTTAATTTTTTTTTTTAGAGAGGCACATAAGCTGCTCAGAAGCCAACTGAATTTATTAACTGCACCAGGAAATTATGTATCAGATAGGAAGGTGAATTCCCAACATTCTATTTGCTGATTGCTGGTCAAATTACAGGTCCCTTTTCTAATTAAAAAGGTCCTGAAGCCCCATACTTGCCACGAAATTGTTATATTCTCTGAAACTAATCTTCACACCAAATTACATCCCTGTGTGGAAGTTAGAATTTCCTCCTAACATTCAGTTTCTATCTCCCCTCTGCCAGTTCAAACCCACTGCCTATTGTCCTGTCATTACAAGACCTTGTCAATAGTCTCTCCCCAGCCTTCCTGTAGGCACGTAGATTGACACACACAATCTACTTTACTCAATCCATTTACTCTGCTCTCCTCAGACCCCACCTGGAGTACTGTGTGCAGTTCTGGAGCCCTCAGCACAGGAGGGACATGGAACTGTTTGAGTAGGTCCAGAGGAGGCCACAATGATGCTCAGAGGGCTGCAGCAGCTCTGCTGTGAGGACAGGTTGAGAGAGTTTGGGCTCTGCTGCCTGGAGAAGGCTTCCAAGAGACCTTAGAGTAGCCTTCCAGGATCTGAAGGGGGCTACAGGAAGGCTGGGGAGGGACTATTGACAAGGCCTTGCAAGGGCAGGACAAGGGGCAATGGGTTTGAACCGGCAGAGAGGAGACTGAAACTGGATGTTAAGAGGAAGTTGTTTGCAGTGAGGGTGGTGAGACACTGGCACAGGTTGCCCAGGGAGGTTGTGG
>VWZE01010258.1:9405-35002 GCA_013396675.1 Eubucco bourcierii
CCTATTATAAGAGAGATCTGGAGATGCTGGAAGGTGTCCAGAGAAGGGCCATGAGGATGATCAAAGGGTTGGAGTTGCTCTGTTGTGAGGGGAGGCTGAGAGAGTTGGGGTTGTTCAGTCTGGAGAGAAGGCAGTGAGGAGACCTTACTGTGGCCTTCCAATATCTGAAGGGGGCTGCAAGAAAGCTGCTGAAGGACTTTTCAGGGTGTTGGGTAGTGATAGGAGTGGGGAGAATGGAGCAAAACTAGAAGTGAGTAGATTCAAACTGGATGTTAGGAAGAAGTTCTTCACCATGAGGGTGGTGAGACCCTGAATTGCCCAGGGAGGTTGTGCAAGCCTCATCCCTGGAGGTGTTTAAGGCCAGGCTGGATGAGGCTCTGGCCAGTCTGATCTAGTGTGAGGTGTCCCTGCCCATGGCAGGGAGGTTGGATCTAGATGACCCTTGAGGTCCCTTCAAGCCCTGACAATTCTGTGATTCTATGAATGATTCTATGAATGATTCTAAGATATGGTGTAAGCTACAACTGATCAAAATTTATCACAGGAAAACAAAAGTTTAGCTGGAGGAACCATAAAATGCACCTCCTGTGTGGAGCCAGCTGCTCTGCCTGTTGTGCTTTAGCCCTAGCTGGCTCATAAGCAAGGAACTGTATAGTCTAAAGCATGCTTGCAAGACAGGAGGGAAGGGGAATAAAAAAGATACCAACTGAAGCTGAGATCAGAACTCCTACACAGATCAGTTCCTCCCACACCATGACAAAGAAATCTGTTTTTACTACTTCTTAGCTGTGCACCACAATGCAAGGTAATTTAGGATGGAGAGTCCTTCATAGGACTGCTTTTTGGTACTCACAGACTCAACACCAGGGTGACTGTAACTTATCTGCAGAGGCAGAGGGATGTTTCTGGGAAGAAAAAAGAATGAATTCACAGAGCTGTTATTTTAATGCTTCTCAACTTATGGACTAATAACTTCTACCAGCCTTATAGAATTTAAGCTGCCTGAAAACCGAGTTGTCTTCCCTGGTTACTTTCCACAGAGCCTTTAGATTAAACCCACAAACCACAGGTGAAAACAAATCTTGGAGGGAGAAAAGATAACATTTTAGGCTGTTTCCACAGGTACTGAAGATGTCTGAGCTAAGGACAGAACTGCTCCTCCCTCCTCCTATTCCACAACTCTCTTCTCCTACCTCTGTCTTCAACCTGAGCTCTAAGCTTTGTAAAGTGTAACTGAAGGGACTATGCTCACTCAGCGTGCTAAAGGATAATAAATGTTCCCCCTCAGAGCCATCATCCTGAAAATTCTTGAGGCCCAAAAGAAAGAATAAAGCAATAAAATTTCCTTTCATTAGCTTCCCATTACACAAAGCAACCACAGTGCCCTTGAAACAGGTCCTTCTTTTGGTTTTTTTAAACATCTACAGACAGTAAAATGACTCTGGCTTTAATTGTGGACAAACACTAATATCTTAGCCAGGTTATAAACCTCTCAGGACCAGCACAGCAACAAAAATTGGCCAGAGTCATCATCACAGAACTGGATAGGACCTTAGAGATCATCTACTCCAACCCCCTTGCCATGGGCAGAGAAACTTCTCAACTGGACTCACCCAACCTGGCTTTAAACACCTCCAAGGTAGGAGGCAATAAATATCCCTCACTCCCCAAGTGCCCCCTTACTCCTTCCTGCTCCCTTTATCATTTCAAATACCATTAACCTTGCAAGGTAAGCATTTTAGCAACAAGCACCTCTCCTTCCTGCAACAGAACATTTGCCAGGAGGTTCACACTGAAATAGTGCAAGGTCATGATCCTTAAAAAGCCTCAGATTCCCTGCCAGTGTCATTCTTCAGAAAGGCAAATAAAGACCATCAGAAAGGGCACAGTAAACTTAACACACTGTAGAACACCTCAGAAGTGCAAAATCACTGAAATGAAGAGCTTGGCATCATGCTTGCAGACCTGGCTAGTAAGAGCAAGGCAAACCTAGAAACCAGAAATGAGAATTCACTGCATTCTAACTGCTGTGTTGTGGATACTCCTGGGCTGGTCCCTGGGAGCTGTGAACACCCCAGTTATGCTGGCACATCCTTCACTCACTGCTCTGGCAGCCAGCAGGTGTTTGGAGCCTTCAGAGGATTAAACACCACAGCCAATGCTGGGGGAGAAAGCAGCAAGCTCTGCCCACTGCCAAGTGATCTTTCTGGATGATCAGGACCAACTCCCCAGGTCAGCCAGCACAAAGACAACAAGCACAAAGCAGGTGGTGGAATCTGTGCTAGCACAGCCTGCAACTGCTGCAGAACATCTCTGAGGGCTGCAGAACCAGAGGCTGTCAGCAAGCTCTCCTTCAGAAGGCAGCCCTAACACAGCAAGTTACATGCAAAAGGTTTCTCCTCATGGTAACCTACAGACTTGGGGATGTGTGGTTGCAAAGCTGCAACTTGCAGAGAAGGGTAGAATGGGTTTAGGTTGGAAGGGACCTCAAAGATCACAGAATCAGTCAGGGTTGGAAGGGACCTCAAGGATCATCTAGATCTAAGCCCCCTGCCATGGGCAGGGACACCTCACACTAGATCAGGCTGGCCAGAGCCTCATCCAGCCTGGCCTTAAACACCTCCAGGGATGAGGCTTCCACCACCTCCCTGGACAACCCCTGCCAGGGTCTCACCACCCTCATGGTGAAGAACTTACTAACATCCAGTCTGAATCTACCCATTTCCAGCTTTGTTCCATTCTACCCAGTCCTATCACTACCTGACAGCCTAAAAAGTCCCTCCCCAGCTTTCTTGTAGCCCCCTTAAGATACTGAAAGGCCACAAGAAGGTCACCTGAGAGCCTTCTCCTCTCCAGACTGAACAGTCCCAACTCCCTCAATCTCTCTCCATAGCAGAGGTGCTCATCACCCAGTCCCAACCCCCTGCCATAGGCAGGGACACCTCCCACTGGATCAGGTTGCTCAAGGCCTCATCCAACTTGGCTTTGAACACCTCCACGGAGAGAGCAACCACAACCTCCCTGGGCAACCTGTGTCAGTGTTTCCCCACCCATCTGGGGGCACTGATTGAGAGTTGGCTGAACATGAGTCAGCAGTGTGCCCAGGTGGCCAAGGTCAATGGCAGCCTGGCTTGTGCCCCGCAGGAACAGGGAGGTGATCACTCCTCTGTGCTCAGCACCAGTAAGACCACACCTCCAGTGCTGTGCTCAGCTCTGGGCCTCTCACTGCAGGAAGGACACCAAGGAGCTGGAGCCTGTCAGAGAAGGGCAATGAGTCTCCTGAAGGGCCTGGAGCACCTGGGCTACAAGGAGGGGATGAGTGAGCTGGGGGTGCTCAGTATGGGAAAGAGGAGGCTGAGAGGAGACCTCATTGCTGTCTCCACCTCCCTGAAGGGAGGGTGGAGCAAGGAGGGGGCAGCCTCTTCTCCTTGATGACAAGAGACACAACCAGAGGAAACGGCCACAAGCTGTGCCAGAGAAGGTTCATGCTGTACGTTAGGAAATATTTCTTCACTGACAGGGTTCTCAAACATTGGAGTGGTCTGCCCAGGGCACTGCTGCAGTCATCTTCCCTGGGGGTGTCCAAGCAGTGTGTGGACCTGCTGCTTAGAGACACAGTTCAGTGTTGACCCTTCGGGGCTGGGTTGAGGGTCGGACTGGATGATCTTCAAGGTCTCTTCCAACCAAATATATTCCATGACCTTTTAACAAGCTTTGGTTAAGCTCAACGCAAGACAAAGGGTGGAAGGAGCACAGCTTGCAGCTCCCAGGAGGACAAGGACTGCTGCTTCTCTCCCAGTTACTCCTTGCCATGCACTGAATGACCTGGAGATGCATCACCTGAAGTTCATCCAGCACAAACACCTTTCCTAAACACTGCTGTCTGTGAAATCACTCCAGAGGACAAAGTTTCTACTGCAGCTGTGCATGCAAAGTTATATCTGACCACAGACATAGTGTTACAAACAGCAGCCACTGCATTGCCTCTTTTAAAAGCTTTTCACCTATTATTAGTCAACCCCAGCATCCTTAATCACTTCTCTTCGTGTTGACTAACTCCTGTGTTTGCTTTCTGTTCTGCTTTCTGACATTAGTCATTCACTTTGTGTCGTGACAGATGCATCCTTAAAGGATGTCAACACTTACCACTCGCAAAGCCACACATTGAAAGTGATTTATGGATACAAAACATTCTCATGTTGGATATGCAAAACATTCTCATAGCAGAAAGTAGTCTGCAGCACATTGCTGATCATTTTCATAGAATCATAGAATAGATTCATAGACATCTATAGATCTAGATGCACAAATCTACATACATATATACACATGCTGATCTCAGCTCTTAATTATAGTAAGAGTTGAAGTCAATAACACAGACCTGGCCTGGCCTGACCTTTTCTACCAGATGGAAAAGTTCACTTCCACGTTCTCAGTCTTCCCACATCATTGCAATGTTAAAATGATTTAGTATTACTGCATTCAGGGCAGCTTCTCTGCTCACTCTTCCACTTAATGTGGTGGTGGGCAGGTGTTTTACTACACCCAGCTGTGTGGCAGGAGACTAATCAGCCAGTATGCTTGTGAGGGATGCCAAGCATTCAGCAGACCAGTCCACCTTCAGCTTGCCTTATATGAAAACCAGCTGCCTTTGAGAGGATACAAAAGACAGCATCTGCTCACAGCCTGCTTCCTACCTTATCTACAGAAAAATTCCCATGCACTTAATTGCTTCAGTAAAAGCAACACAAATTTCTGCAGAGTGCACCCCACCCTCCACCCTCCCCAGTTTATGATGCTTATGAACCTTTACCTTACATATTTAAATGCCATGAACCACAATTTAATCTGCTTGTAGTCACAGTGGTTTCATTGGAACTGTGCTGCCTCAGAATGATGTAATTGCTCTGCTTTGTGCTCAGACCAGAGCATTGTACAACCAGGGTGGAATTACCTGCAGCTGGTTTGATCCACTCCTCCTTGGCTTCATGTTGGTGTTTTTCTCCCTCCATGTAACATGTCTTACTGTGCATGCTTTGTGCCCTCTTTTTACTTATCCCCTCAGCTTCTAATCCTTTTGTCTTTCTACAAAAGGCAAAAAAAAAAACCAACAAAACCCAAACCCTCTTTCCATTGTCCTCTGTTTGCCCACGAGTTACAATTCTGTGTTGAAGGCAGCTCTGGGGAGCCACCTGAATCATAGAATCAATGAGGTCAGAAGAGACCTCCAAGGCCACCCAGTCCAACCTATCACCCAGCCCTAGCCAATGGCACTAAGTGCCCCATCCAGTCTTGTCTTGAACACCTCCAGGGACAGTGACTCCATCACTTCCCTGGGCAGGCCATTCCAACTAGCTGACAAGAAAGCTGGAGAGGGACTGTTTACAAGGGTTTGTACTGATAGGACAAAAATTAATCTATTTAAACTTGAGGAGGGCAGATTTAGACTGGAGATTAGAAAAAAAATTCTTTACAGTGAGGGTGGTGAGACACTGGAACAGGTTGCCCAGGGAGGTCATAGATGCCCTCTCCCTGGAGGTGTTCAAGGCCAGGATGAAGGAGATGTCCCTGCCCATGGCAGGGGGACTGGAACTAGATGATATTAAATGTCCCTTACAACCCAAACCATTCTGTGAATCTATGAATCTATGAAACTGACCAAACCTGTATTTCTCCAGCATCTCTCTAGCCTGCTCAGCACTACTCCACAGCCACCACTTGACCATCTGCACAGCCCACAGCAAGTATGGGGCAATGCTGAGACCCTCAGCCACCACTTTACCATCTGCACACCCCACAGCAAGCATGGGGCAATGCTGAGACCCTCAGCCACCACCTGACCATCTGCACAGCCCACAGCAAACATGGGGCAATGCTGAGACCCTCAGCCACCACCTGACCATCTGCACAGCCCATAGCAAACATGGGGCAATGCTGAGACCCTCAGCTACCACCTGACCATCTGCACAGCCCACAGCAAACATGGGGCAATGCTGAGACCCTCAGCCACCACTTTACCATCTGCACATCCCACAGCAAACATGGGGCAATGCTGAGACCCTCAGCCACCAGTGGATATCTGCAGACTCCACAGTGAACAAGGAGCAATGCTGAGGGCAGTAAGCCGCTCAGCCTGGAAGTGTCTCGCCCTAGACCTGGCAGCCGGGCAGCGAAGCCGCAGCCTGGGCAGCAGCGCAGCGTGCTGGACTCGGAACGTGCTGGACGTGCCCGTAGGACTCGGAAGCGCAGCGGTACTGAAACAGCAGAAACAAACACACATGGGAAAACGCTTCAAGTAAATAACTAGCAAGGAAAGGTCTGTTCCCTCCCAGAGCACAGGGTTTAAACACCAACGCTCTGCCACACGCCGAAACGCCGTCGAAGCCCTCATTTATTGGCAGCGATAGCGTTACGAGGCAGGAAAGACCGCGAAGGCGCCCGCCCGTTGCCCCAAATCTCGCTGGGAACCCCGCAGCCGCCTCCCTCCCGGTCCACATAAACCTCACTGCAGCAAGCCCCGAACACTGCACAGAAAGAACGAGCAGAAAGAGGAGAGGAAGGAGGAGGAGGAGGAGGAGCCACAGTCACCATCATCATCATCATCGCCGCCCGCGGCGTGCAGCGGGATTCCGCGTCCCGCCCACAAGATGGCGTCCCCCGGGCGCCTCTTGCCGTGCCTGTGGCCGTCGCTGCCGCTGCCTTCTCTTCGCCTCGCAGGACGTGGCCTTGGGGCAGGCTCGGCGTGAGCACTGTCCCCACCTGCCGGAGGGCTCCCTCGGGAGGGCAGAGCTGAGCGCGGGGTGTCTCGCAGGTGTTCGGTCGCTAAGCCTGGGCCATCGCATCGCGGAGGGGCCGCGATGGAGCTGGGGCGGTTGGAGTACCTGCAGGCGCTCGTCACCGAGTTCCAGGTGACAGACAGCCCAGGTAACCTCCGGGCACCGCTGCTTGCTGTTCTGCCGCAGTGTTTCTTCGCACTCTGGAGGGTTGTCGAGGCCTGAAACAGGCTGCCCTGGGCTGTCCCCATGCTTGGGGGGATTTCAAAGATGTGATGCAAAGGGACGCGGTTTAGCGGTGGACCTGTCGGTGCGGGGTTGGTGGTTGGACCTAACGATCGTAAAGGTCTTTTCCAGGCTAAACAATTCTGTGATTCTCTGTTGCAGAGGCCAAGGAGCAGGTCCTGGCGAACCTGGCCAACTTTGCCTACGATCCCAAGAACTACGAGTACCTCCGGCAGCTCCAGGTCCTGGACCTGTTCCTCGATATGCTCACGGAAGACAACGAGACCCTGGTGGAGTTTGCAGTCGGTAAGGACTGCCCCCGAGCACCCTCATCAGGGGTCGGCAGGGTAAGGGATACCGGGCCCGAGCCTTTCTTTTGGTGGTTACTTTCCCTACCCTAAGCAGCGGGTGATGGTTGTGCTGTGAGAGCCACCCTGCGCTGACAAAGTCTTGTCTGGTCAAATGAGTGGAATGAAGAGAGAGAGGCAGGAGGTAAGCATCTGCCCTCCATCCTAACAGCGCTGCTGTGCTTGAAGATGCTTTCCAGAAAGGATCTATTTTATTCCCTCAGTGTAAGTAAAGACTTGCTGAATTGTGAAGATGAGAGGAAATTACCTGCAATTGTGCCAGAGGAGGCTTAGGTTGGATATTAGGAAACATTTCTTTATGGAAAAAGAGTGGTCAGGCGTTGGAACAGGCTGCTCGGGGAGGTAGTAGAGTCACCATCCCTGGAGGTGTTCAGAAAATGTGTGGACATGGCACTTTGGGATGTGGTTTAATGGCCATGGTGATGTTAGGTCAGTGGTTGGACTGGATGATCTTAGAGGTCTTTTCCAACCAAAACAATTCTGTGACTCCAGGATGAATTCTCCCCTCCAGAGCAGCAGCCATTCATCCATCAGCTTTACCAGGTACAGGTCCAATGTTACCATTCTGCTATTGACAACTAATCTTCTAGGATACTTCCTTGTGTCTGAGGAACTGTCTTATGGTGATTGATTGTGGCCTGAACATAAGCTTAGGGGTCAGATCTTAATGGTGAGTGATTCTAACACTAGATGATACTAAATACGCTTGATTTTTAAGGTTTGTGGCTGCATCTTTAAGTTTTCAAGTTCAAGCATTCAGTGCCTCTTGGCTGGTCATGTTAGCTCCCATTCTCTATAACACTGCTGGGCTGTAACCTCTTAGGGTTAAGTGATGCTGGAATTGTTCATTCTGTGGCAGAGGTTATGTCCAGCAGCAACAATGCCCTCTGAGGACATAAGGAAAGAGGAATGTTCTTGTGGGAAAATCTCTGGAAGAACAGGGAAAACATTGCCGAGAAGACATTAAGAATTACCCATCTGAGCATCCCAGCTGCTTGTTTCTGCCTTAGGGAAACAAAAAGCCTCAGCAGTGAATTTGAATCTCAGTATGAAAAAGATGAGAGAATCCCAGACATTTTCTTTTGCCTTTTCAGGTGGCCTTTGTAACTTGTGCCTGGATAAAACTAACAAAGACTACATCTTGGAGGCCAACGGGGTGGAGCCCATCATCAACTGCCTGTCGAGCTCCAACGAGGAGACAGTCATGTCGGCAGTCACCGCGCTGATGTACCTGACGACGCCGCAGTCCCGCCAGCAGACCACAGCTCTGCCGGTGGTGGAGTGCATGCTCCGCTTCTCCCTCTCAGCCAGCAGAAGGCTAAGCAACCTGGCAACCCTCTTCCTGGAGGATTACTGCACGCCCCTGCAGGTAGAAGAGGCCAGGAATCTAAGCAAGCACACAGCGGTGGGGATTCCCCTCCCCAAGGATTGAGGCTGTCAGAGCAGCATGGAGCTGTTGAGAGGGAGACCTCTGTGCTTTCCCAGGCCTCCACTTTCTGCTCAGCAAATCAAAAGTGTGTCAAGAACAACATTAAATAGGGAAATTGGTCATCTCAGCCCTGGATTTTTGTTAATAGAGGACAGTGGAGCACCACCATATCAGTCAGGCCAAGCACACAGTTAAAACTGGGAGCAAATATTTAAAAATAAAGCAGGTCATGGCTGTTGGAGAGCAGGTTGCCAAGTGCAACCCAGCACCCAGTTTGCACAAATAGCCCTTTCTAGCAGTTAGGGGGTTTTCTGCTTGAGGTACTGGGCAATTCCTGGCTGGTTTTGCTGAAGCTCTCCTCTTCAGCATCAACTCACATGATTTTGAAATGTCACATAAATTTTATTCCTCCTGTAGAAGAAAGGAGGAGTTTCCCTGCCCTAGGAATCTGCAATCTTCCTGCATCCCTTTGGTACTAAATAGGCAATCCTATCGTCATGGCATAGGCACCCAGTTATTAAATGAATACAAAAGGCAGGTTGTAGCTATCCTATAAAGAAGGAAGTTTTCCTTTCATTACCACTGGTTAGAAAGGTGAAGGTTAAAAAAGAAAAGCTTACAGGAGCCTGGCTCCTGAGAACTGCAGTCTTGTGAAACTTTCTCTTAATAAAACATAAACTTTAATGCTGTGTAAGTGGTTTTGTATAAGCTCATACATATTTCTCTACAGCAATTACAGCCCAGCTTTCACCCACATGGGACAGAAACTGAAGCCTGCTTGGTCTCCTTTCACAATCAGCCAGTGAAAGGCAACCCAAAAGTCAGGGTGGCTAAATACTTAAAGAGTTTGTGCACAGTCCTCCCTGACAGACACCCACACTCTGTCTGCTCAAGTTTCACAGCCTTCCTTCTTCCTCTTTATTTCCCCCCACCCCACACCAAACAGGAGTCAGGTTAAAAGCACAATGGACTCACACCAAACATCCCATATCTGCTTGTATTTTATAGTTTCTGCTACCAACAGCAAACATCCAAAACTCTGCAGAGATGAACTAGCTGAATGCAACCTGGAGAGGAGTCAGCTCTGCAGTGTGGGCAGCTCAGTTCTTACTGTAACCAACTCCCCCCTGGTGCCCCTGCCTGGCTGACCGCTTGCTGCTCCTGAAGTGGATGTCCCTGCCAGTGGATGAGCTGGTTGCTCACCAGCAGTGGGAAGAGCACAGCATTCCCTCCCCACATCAGGGCCTGCGCTTGCTTTCCAAGATGCCCTTCCAGTCATCCGCCCAGGAGAGCAGCCGCCGGCACGGTGCCGGCAGCTGGATGTGCCTGTTGTGGCAGCAGGTGAACAGGATGTGCTCCCAGCTCGGGTTTGGCTCTGCACCTGATGAGGGCAAGGGAAGAAAGCTGGGGTCAGATGAGGGGGTGAGTTTTCCCCCTCTCCCCACCCCCAGCTCACAGCTGCTTTCCAAACCTCTGATAGTATCCTTGTCATCAAACAGCAAGTCAGCAGCCACGACAGTCTTATCTCGGGTTAGGATGATCCGTTCCACGAACTCGGGTCCCAGGTGTTTCTCTACCCACTGATACTGCAGAGGAAAGAAGAAAGAGAAGATTCTGCCATATTTTCAGTTTGCACATTGCTGGAGTCAGCTCAGCCCTACTCAAAACCTTGCTCCCCAAGAACCTCCACCTGTGTCTGCAAATCCCCGACGCAGAGACTGGCTACGGCCCAGGACCCCCATTTAACCTCTACTTTTAATGGCCTTCAATCAGCACTGTTTGCTGTGCCTAATCACTGTCGAGTTTGGCATTGGCTGCTTGCCCAGAGCACATGGACTGTGCCCAACTAAGTCATTGCAGTGATTAAGGTCCCCCTCTCCATTCTTGTGCCAGTGGCAAACAGGACTAATTGCAAAGCTATAGCCTCTTGGTTACTCAGCACTGGCCTCTTTCAGGACAGCTCCAGGTTTAGACAGAATTTTGTCAGTCAAGGATTCTCCAGTGTGGAATCCCCTGGGAATATCCCACCCCTGTGGGCTAGGCTTCAACAGTTCCTCTGCCATCACCTGCTGACACAGCTGAGGCCAAGTGTCACAGGTCTGCTCCAAGAGCACAGGGCTCACATGCCCCACAGTAAGGCTGGCATCAGGTGACACTCAGATCCCTCATCCTGCCTTATTACCGTGTCTGGGCAGCTATCCCTCAGGCAGAGGGATCACAGGGAAGCCTGGCAGCCTGCACTGGCTGCTGTCTTTATAAATGAATGACTCTGACTTGGGTGGTATGAAACAGCAAGGCACTGCAAAAGCACCACTGAGCCAGTACAAGGAATCCTCTCCCACCTTCTCCACGACGCAGTGCTCGTACTTCCGGAGAGGACTTGTGCAAATAAAGACCTCGGTGCTGAAAAGAAACAGCTTTGGTTAGCAGTCAGGGCAAAGTGCATAAGGTAATGGAGAAGGGCTTGCAGAGTGCAAAGTGTCCTTACTCCTGCATGTGGATCATCTCCTGCATGGCCTCAAGGGCTCCTGGGATTGGATCCAACCTTAGAAAGAAGACAGGGGATTCATAAACGCTGGCTACCTTATCCTGCAAGAGACAGGAGGAGCATTTAGCCACGTCTGTGCTTCTGGCCAAGCTCTCTGCACAACACCTGTCCACTTAGCCTGTGCTTCAGAGTGGGGTGATGCTTCATACCAAGAGTGGATTACAAAGTTTCTCACCTTGAGGGTTCCAGGGAAAGTCCAGCTCAGGCACACAAGAACGAAGAGTTATTCTTTGGCAGCTTGTTTGGAGTGAGGAGGCAGAGCTGGTCCTGACCTGGCTTTGCTTCTACAAGCTGCTCCGTGAGTAGCATCATGAAAGCAGCCTTGATCTACTGCTTGACTTGATGTCTGACAGAGCTCACACCTCAGCCCTTCCTAGAGGTCTCTCTCTGCTAACTCTTGTGCAAATCAAAGCAACAATTTGAAGGCTTCTACACCTCTGTTTGACTGAAATTTGCTCAAGGCTTTACCATGGACAAGTGGGCAGACACATGGACTACCCAAGAGCCCTCTTCTCCTTCAGAGCAAACAGGGCAATATGGTGACCATGCTAATTACCAAGCTCAGCAGGTCAGCACACCCACACATCTGGGGCTAATCCTTTTAGACCAGAACAACTCATCAAGAGGGAAGGAAGTGGACAGGAGCACTCCAAAGCTGAACATCTCTGGTGCTTCCTATGATCTCAAATCACACACTACAACAGCAGCTGGCAAAGAAGCAGATCTTGACTTCATCATGGACAGCTGCTCCTCTGTGGTAGTGTGTCAGTGCCAACTGTACTCAGTGTGAGGCTGCAGCAGGAAACACAGAGGTGGATCCCTGTGCTGCCCCAAGAAACTTTGGCTTCGTGAACTGACCTGTGCACCATGCACGCCCTAGCAGGGCTGGGTTTGGTGGTGATGTGGGTGGGTCCCATCTACCACTCCCTGCACACAACCTTAGCAGTGGACTGAGCACTACAGCTAAGAGGATCATAACTTTATCCCTTTGCCCTCTGCATCAGCTCTCAGTGGTAAACCCACCTTCCATACATGCAGAAAAATCACTAACAATATGCAGGTGGGACAGGAGGATCTCTTTTAAGTTAGAAATTAATTTTCAGGTGAGTGTATTTAAGAAAGAAATAAGATTACTGGAGGAGCAATGTCTTCCCAGGCTTAATTAGCCAAAAATGGTGCAAAAAGGTAAAAGGCATTAAATATCATACAGTACAGTGGCACCTTTAATCTCTTAAAAGCCAAGTAGTATTTCCAGGGCAATTCCTGGTAGGATTGTCCTTCCAGTTCTTTAATTCACTGATAAGACACTCTGATACCTTTGACTATTGGGAAGTTCACTGGTTTGAATCCAACACTGGTTAGTCAATCTTCCAAATTTCTTCCTGGTGACAGTTCAGTGGCCTGTGTTAGAGCATTTCAGTGCAGGCCACAGCTGACAGCTCCCCTCATCACACAGCCCCTCAGGACAAAGCACCCACAGTAGCAACTGCCATCCCAGTAGCACTAAGGGCCAAGTCCACTTCCAGGACTAAATTTCATTCTTAGATGGAGAGGTTAAGTTTCCAATCTCTCTTCTACCCTAAGACACATGAATCTTACCTTCCCCTGGGGCCATACAAGGAGCTTCAGAGGTGTCACTATAGCACTTTTCTGCTAGCATTAAAGTTGGGCATTCCCATGCCATGGAATGGTTTGGAAACTTAGTTCTCAGTGAATGTGCAAGATTGCTGATGGCCTCCCTGCTCCATCCCCGCACCAGTGGAACATCAATATAAAAACCATTTCAGCTAAAAGGTAATGAGAAGGAATCATCATTAAAGAAGTCTTCCAGATCACAGTGCTCACTCAGCTATCATAATTTACAAATAACCACAAATCAACAGCCTGCAGTCTGGAAGCACTGCCTGATTTCCTATGCAAATCAGGAGAGGTTAGGGAGCCTAGCTGTAGAGGTGGTGATCAGATCTACCCAAATCTCTCTTCCCATGCAAAGCCTCACTGATCTCAGCAACAACTCCCTGCAGCTCTTCCCAAGGAGATTCAGTTACAAAATCAGGGTTTGTGCCTGAAAGCTCTTTTATATCCTACAGCAAGACACCAGAAACTGGCAAGTTTCCAGCACGTCACAGAAATGTCTGTGTTTGCTGCAGAAACAAATTTGATTCACTGACTCTAAGAACCAAAAGCCATTTCTCCCTTCCCCTCCAGCCCTCCCCTCCACAGAACAAAAAGGCAGTTAAAAAAGAAAAGTAAGACAATTTTCTTCCCTCACCCTCATGCCATCATTGCTGAACATTTCCTTTTGACTTCCACTAGCAAGGTAATGACTCAGATAGAAAGTTGGAGGAATTAGATCAATCTCTAAGCTTTCCCATTTGTAATGCTTCAAATTAAAATTCTGGACATTTGAAAGGATTCAAGATCTTGGATCCTTTTTTTGAAACTCTCTGGGGCCAGGTAAAAACATCTCAGTGGTCAGGAGAGAAATCCCCATCAACAAAGATCACTCCACACACAGGAGGTCAGATGAGCAAGTACAGTGGAGAAAGTCTTGCACATGGAATGGATTTACAATGTGGAATGAATGATCAGCTTACCATGAAAAACAAAACAAAGAAATAGCAAAGTGATGGTTCAAGTGGCAAGAGGCACCTGCTGAGCACCAACAAAGCATCAGCACTTCCTAAGAGGTTGATGAAGAAGTCATTAGCACAGTCCTAGTCACCAACATCTCGTCATGGCAGTGACTGTTCATGGGTAGGACACAGCAGCCACCTGCCACAAAGAGCTCAGGCTGAATCTTCCCCTTTCAGCAGCTGGCAAACTGCAGATTTGGTGTCTCTGCAGGGACAGGCAGCCCTGCAGACCCCTGCTCTCTGTGTCTGCGCTGCCAGTTCCTGCTCAAGCTTTTTCTGCAACTGAGAACAAGGAGAGACCTCCCCCTGTGGGGATTCTCCTGCATCCCACATGGTGGCAGAGGTAGCAAGGTCTCTGTTTTTAACGTTTTCGACATTAGCTCTAACATTTCCATAAAACTTTACAACTTTTATTGCTTTGCCAAATGCTGCCTACACCAGCTCAGAGATCACTGATGAAGGAGACAGACACCCAACTACATAAACCTCATTTCCTTAGGAAGCCAGGCTAATGAGAAGCAGTAAGATAAGAGCTTTCTGTCACTGCTGGGCTGCGTGGGATCCAAACCGGTTATCTGGTTATTTCATCGACACACCTAAGGTCTGGGAAGGAAAAGGATGAGCATGAGTCAAATTAGGGAATGGGAATGCCAGAAACAGAACAGAAAGCAACTTTCAGGATGGATCAGACTATAGACCTTTCAAATAGGAACAAATAAAAAGCCATGATACATTAAATTGCTTAGTTGGTTTTTTTTTCTCCCAGTATACCTAAATAGGATTCACTTACGGAATACTTAAGTAATAAATCATATCTGTTTATTCAAGGTGATGCCTTCTCCCTGCATTTACAAGTCAGCAGTTTCAGAAAGTTCTGAGCATCATCATTGGTTAGAGCTGGGTCAGTTTGGAGCCCAGACTTGTCTGTCACAGCAGAGCAGGAGCACCTTGGTATGGAACAGGAGAGAAATCAAGGCGAGCTGGAATTTCTTAGCAGTAAAAAGCCCTCACACTCATCACAGGACCTTAAACTTAGCAATAAACTCCTCAGGGAAGGTTCTACAGCACCACCTGGGTCAGCAGTCCTTGAGACTGTCCTGCAGTAACCAGAAGGAAGCATCAGGTCTGCATTGACAGTATTCTGAATTTTGCCTTGCAAATGTCTGATTATCCATTGAGTCATCAGCAAAGATTAAAAATAGCAACAACTTGTGCAGATGTGGGGTTTTTACAAATGAACCTGGATCAGATCACTCACCTACCACACACTTTGCTTGTCAGAGCTTGCAGAGGGAATGATACAGGCACAGGGTTTTATGAGCTCTGCAAACCCTGTACCTAATATTTATCTTTCTTGCACTGCCACACAGCTACCTAAAGCACTTGCAGAGAGCTCAGGGTGCTTTAGGTAGGTTATCGGCACCGCTGCACGGCAAGGGCAGCTCACGGCTACGCAAAGAACAAGCTGAGGATGGTTCAGTGAATGGTTTCATCCAGATGTGACAGAATCACTTCTTCCCAATTCCTGCACACACACACACACACACACACCCCCACACACCTCTTGGTAAAGGGTTGGCTGGAAGAAGTCACTAATTATTACTACAGAAATTCAGGTTGCAAGAATGAAACCAACCTTTATAGCACCTTCTTAAAAACCAACCCCAACCCGAACCCGACTTTCAGCTTTGCATACATGTGGTGGGGAGGAAGATGTTTCTTTTGCTCACAGCAGGGTCCGACGTGAGGGATGCAAAGAGGGAGTGAAAAGCAAGGGGGAAAAGAAAGAGGAAGGGAAAAGGAAAGGGGACAGGTAAGGATTTCCAGCTCCACCACAGCACTGGCTTGTGGGTGCAAACCCGGCTTCGGCCCCGGCGCTCACAGCCAGCTCCTCCCGCAGGCACCAGCGCTACTCCTGCCCCGAGAAGCCCCTCAGGCTGCGGTCCCAGCCCCGCTCCCTCTCCCGGGCCCTCACCGCTAGGTCCTCCCGCAGGCTCCGGTACTGCTCCCGCACGGAGAAGCCTCGCCGCGCCGGCAGCTCCACCCGCGGCTCCCCGGGGAAGCGGGCGCGGAAGTCCCGCAGCACTGCGCCCTCGAAGTCGGCCAGGACCCCGTCCATGTCCACCAGCACCCGCAGCCGACCGCCCGCGCAGGCCATGCCGCTCGGCACTGTGCCGCTGGGCAGCACACGCGAGAGCTGCAACCATGAATATGCATGACAGGGGCGGGACGGCCGCGGGGGGCAGCCCCTGGCCCAGCGGCCACGTGGGAACACGGGTGGGCTCTACCTGCACCGGGCTCACCGGGCAAAGGTGAAGAGAGCAAGAGCCTCTCCAGCTCGGCGGCAAAGCACGGCTGCGATGCTCCAAGCGAGACAAAGAGAGGGGTGGACGCAGAGGCAGTTTAGCTTGGCCAAAGTCTTAGCGAGCGTGAGGAGCACTAACATGTAGCACAGGTGATGTGGCTTGCGAAGGAAATGGAAGTCCATTATCTTCTTCCTTCTACGCCAAAAATCAGGCTGACAGCCTTTGCACGCAGCCCATTGCCATGCCAGCTGCAAGGAACTCCACCCCAGGTGTGGGAGAGGAAGAATATTAGATCAAATCCAGGTTTATGGAACACCTAAGGCTAAGGCTTCTCCAAAACTCATCTGGAAAGCCAGGTGGGGTTTAGGCACTGGTTCTTCCAGGAGGAGGGTGGAAAGGGCATGGCTTTTCTGACACGAGTGCTGCACAAATCCACGGCTTCAGCTGATTATGCAGCAGCTCCCCTCCAGGACCAGAGGATTACAGTCTGGTTGGTCTCCCTCCCACCGCTGCCTTGTTAGGGCTTATTTCTTGGTTTTGTGGGAAAAAACTTTCATTTCCTCCATTTTCTTGAGGGGAGGAAAAAAAAAAAAAAAGAATTGGGGATAAAACACTACATATCTCAAGCCATAAAGCCATATTCCACACCTGTCTGATCTAGAAGAAAATAAAAACACCAGAGATAAGTGTGACACTGTCTTCAGGAGGAAATGGTTACACCAAGCCAGGTGTAAGAGCTCCTATTCCACATTCCACCTGTGTTAAAGAGTAAAGGCAGGTCAGCAAGACAAGGACAACTGGGAACAAAGCAAAACCAGGCCCGTGAAATAAAACCCACACAGGAAACACTGCTTCAAAATTTCTATATTATTTACTTTTAAGCAACAGTCCAGCTTTGTGAAATTACAACACACACTTTAAAGGATGAGATTTTTTTTTTTTCCACCTCATGGTCAAGCACCAGCATGATCATGCACAGCATTGAGAGTCAGTTGTAAAAAAAAAAATGCCCTGTCATTTTTATTTCTGAGTATGATCCACTCTACTTTCACTGAACAAAGTCTGAATAAATCCTTACCTGGCACTGGGGCCAGGTAGCTCTGGTCACCAGCCCTATTTGGCACATACCCTGCTTTATTAGTAGTCCATCATCAAGCTTGATTTCTTTAAAGGCAGCATGGTGTACATTAACCATTTCAGGATTTATATATGGCACAGCAGGGCTCAAGGCATTTACCACATGCAGTCAACAAAACCTTTTAGATCCCTAAACCCCAATGTGTGGAGGAAGGGACTGCTCTTGTTGATTGTTTGCTGGTCTGTTTAACCAGGATTCTAGACCCTTGCAAAGCTCAGGGGTTCTAAAAAAATCCTCAGTACAAAAAAAAAAAAACCAAAACAACCCCTCTAAGCACACTTAGAACCAAGCTACTCCCTTCCAATTACATTACTATGCTTCATAAAGCTTTCCCTCAAGTCTAGCACTAGAAAACACTCATGTCACTTCCAGTAGATCTGGGGGAAACACAGGACAGAAGTGGGGAGAAAAAAAAACAAAACAAAACTTGATCTAAAAAAAAAAAAAAAAAGATGGAGTACATAAAGTGCTTCTTTTTTAATGAAAGAAATTAGAGATGTACAGTCAGGCTCAAGTTGTGCAGTTCACAAGCATGGGGGAAAGAAACAGACACGAGTTCCAAACAGTCAGGAAGGGAAAGGATTAACCGAGGACTAGGCTGGACTTGCCACCGGGTGGATTTCTCCTGGACGGTGCAGGTGCTGGTGCTACTGGGCTAGGAACAGGTGCAGCAGGCAGGGATTTTTCTTCATTCTGACCTGGGGCAGCTTCTACATCAGCCTCAGTGATTTCTAGAAGAAAAGAAGCTTTTAAAAAGTGTTTGATGTGGATGATGAAAGCCAGATGTTTCAAGGCTTAGACAGGAGATCAGCTCCTCTAAGTTTTCTCCAGGTTTACAGGCACACTACAGTGCTGCTGTAATCTGCTGGCAGGAGGGACCTCAGCCCTCTGAAGCGTTTTTCAGATGAACTCTCATCCCTCACAGTTCAGTTTCAGGCATTCAACTGCCACATTCACTCAGCTGCTATTAGGGAAGCCCAGCAATTTAATTTTTAAAAATGACAAGCAGCTTAAGACTGAACTCTTGTATGGATTAGTCAAGTGTATGACCGTGACGATTTTAACTCGAGTCTGAGCAAGCACTGGAAGCGATCACAGAGGCACCAGCACTCGTAAGCAAGAGATTTAAGCAACATTCCCAATTTCATAACTGGAGGGAAGAGGATCTGACACACTTCAGAGGCTTCAGTGAACAGACTGGGGAGCAGCCATGCACTGTACATTCCCTGGGAAGCACATGAACAGTTTATCTTCAATAGTCCTCAACAAGCACAAGTGAAGACAGTACACAGAAGGAATCCTTCACAGGAAGCACTTTAGATACTGTAGCAAATAACTGATGTATTTGCTTCATTGATAATTAACGAGCACAGCAAGGACAGGAGCATCTCTCATTTGCATAGATTAACACAAAGGCCCAAGTCAGCACTAAGTCACTCACTGATACTGGGCAGTGAGGGCCAGTGGAGCTTCACCACCTGCTCTGTTGATAATTTACTTCATTTGCTTTTAACAGGCCCCTGAATTTCATCTGATGATCACCAGGCTCTTGGTTTGGAGGATTAAGGGAACAAATGCACCTTCACTTTATCACCACCTTCATGATTTAGTAATGCTTGATGGTTATCCCCCTCCTCCCCCAGCTTTCTCTTACAGTCCTTCCTCATAAGACAGCTAATGCAAGCCCTCACCTTTCCCTTTCCCTTCCTCTGCCCATCTTATCACAACCTGCTGGGGCTTTTCAAGGTCTGCATTCACAGTTGAAGATGTGGGTACACCATTGTACACAGAGGCAAAATGAGATCTTATTTTCTCCCTGATAACATTCAGTATTTTGTTGTTGCTTCCAAACACTTCGGAGAACTTTCAGCAGTATGACTCAAGGTAGAGTTTGGGAAGTAACTGCTGGACAGAGCTTAACACAAGACTGGCATGACTTAGGTGTTGGGGTTTCCCCCCAGTCCCCCAAGATACTTTAGATTTACTTACACAAAGATTAGTCTGTCACCTTTTTAGCTGTCTAGCTGGTTCAGCTGAGTCCTCCTAACACTGATGTTCTCCCACCATCAGCACAATGTAACTACTTGACAGAGCTAATTTCACCCTCAGAATTGGAGGCTTCACTCTTCATTACCTTTTCCAGGTCACGGAAGAAGGCACAGAATAAAACTAGACCCAGCATCACTTGGGCTCAATTTTCCAACCTAAAAAGCAATCACTAAGCCCTACCCTTTGCCTCAGCTACCTTCCTATCAATGCCAAAAAGCAGGTTTCCTGCAATCCTGTAGCAAATGCAGGTTGTTTTTTTTTGACTCATCTTTGATGCAGAATTCCATCAGAAACACTGAAAACTCAACTTGTCCACTGAACCTTCTGCATCCATGCTGATAATAACCTCAAAGAGACTCCAGCAGCTTAGTAGTATAGTCTCCATGCAGTCACAAGTAACCTACAATATAGGCTCTCTACCGTATTCATTAACCAACAGGCACAGCTGAACAAAAGAGTTGATACAAAGTTTTGAAGCTTGAAGCTTCTGTAGCTCATGCATCCCACTGCCTGCTTACTCAGCAGGCTGGGAACAACTGTGGCCATGCCCTCTGCTCAAACTGGGCTGAATGCTCCATTGTCCAAGCCTTCAGCAGACAGCCCCAGCACTGTGCAGTACTCATCATGATGATCTGGCCACCACCTTCCTGTGTATCATGTCACTGGTGACAGTCAATGGAGTGCTGGCTGGTTCTCCTTAGCTGGTCACATTCATCAAGTACACACTGAACCACAAAAGAATCAAGAATTGCTATTACAGAAGGCTTTGGGGAGGTTTCTATAGCATTTAGAGGCTCCTGTAGCCTGCTGGTAGACACATTAGTACTTCCCACAATTGAGGTATATAGAAGTTTGCCAGTGTAGTAACTAAATAACATAATAACCCTTTATGTACTGTGTTCAGTTTTGGGGCCCTCACTACAAGAGGAGCATTGAGGTGCTGGAGGAGGTCCAGAGAAGGGCAATAAAACTGAAGGGTCTGGAGAACAGGTCTGGTGAGAAGGAGTTGAGGGAATTGAGATTGCTTAGCCTGGAAAAAAAGAGGATGAGGGGAGACCTTCTGGCTCTCTACTACTCCCTGAAAGGAAAGGCTGGGAAAAGGTGGAAGTTGGTCTGTTCTCCCTAGTAACAAGCAACAGAACAAGAGGAAATGACCTCTTGTTGCACCAAGGGAGGTTAGGTTGAGTACTAGAAGAAACTGTTTCACTGAAAGGGTTCTCAGACACTGGAACAGGCTGCCCAGGGAGGTGGCTGAATCACCATGCCTGGAGATAAAAGATATAGACATTGTTTAGGGCCAGGCTTGGTCCAGTTAGATAATGGTTGGACTTGACGATCTTAAAGCTCTTTTCCAACCAAAATGATTCTGTGATTCTAAAGCAGTATTATTCTAAAGGAATTAGACCAAATGGTGAAGTTCTTCCCTTATCAGAAGGGGCACAACCTCTCCAACAGTTTTCTACCAAGTGTACTGCAAACCACTGGAAACTTTGCTGCAGAGAAGAACCACAACTTCCAAACAGGAAGCCAGAACACTGCTGCAAGAGGAACAAGTTCTCCTCCCCCAGACAGACATAATTAATACACATGCCTACCCCACCTGACACCTACTTGGGGTTTTATAATCAGTTACACACAGAATATCATTTCCAAATTCAAAAGAATAAACTTTTTTTTTTTTAATTGATGGAAGCCCATTAAGAACCAAGTTATGCTGTGAACTTGTAAGCAGACAGCTTTGACTTGGAAGTGTATCCAAACACCAGTCAGCCCTATCACACTGAGCACAAAAATCACCCCTGTGACAAGTGAGATGTTCACCAGCTGTCTGCCACCTCATGCAGCAGGAATATCAAGTGGTGGAGTGACACATAGCTCAATGAGACTCTGTGCTGCATTAAGCTACAAAGCTATCCATGGCAGAAATTAATTTAATTAGGATTCTCAGGTTATCTGCTACAGACACCACTTCCAGGAAGCATTAACTTTGCATTCCTTCAAAAGTACCATCTGTGGAAGTTTAACATCCACATTTTTTGCTTGACATTATTTCATCTCAACCATCTTCAACCATCAGTAAACAACCTCACTCACTTTTTCAGTAACACTTTTTTAAAGAAACACTTCCCTGCATAACATTTATTTGGTACTCAGAACTTCCTTTGCTGTCACCTAACAGGGACAAATCAAAAGCTAACAAATAGGACAGCTGTGAAAATGTGATTTTCCCCACCCGTTTCAAGTCAGGAATATCACTTTGTAGTCCAAGTTTCAGTCAGCTGCTGGCAGCCCTACTTCTGCTTCTTCCCATCTCTTATTGCCTCACCATTGCCTGCAGGCTCTCGTGGTGAGTTGATTTAAACAAATAGAAGGAGAAGCAGCATAGCTCTGAGATCAGTTTACTTCTACTATCAAACCACATCCTCCTACTTGAGACAAACACTAGATGCCTACAGTGCTAATTAAGCTCAGACATGGGAAGAGTACTAAAGAAGCCTGTACAGTTTGATTAGAAGCAGCCTGCTAAAGAAACAAGCCTTATTTTGGCACAGATACCACTCAGAGGTAGTTAAAAACACCCTGGAAAAACATCTCTGCCCTCCCAGCAGAAGTCTTTTCAGGACATGCAACTGCTAATGGCTTTAGTGATCTCCCACAACTCTTTAGGTGTTGAAAGTAGCACTTGGAAAGCAGGCAGACAGCATGCACATTCCTCTTGTCAGGAAGTCAGCTATTCCTGAGGTGAAACTTATAAAGGAGAGATTTCCACCAGCCTCAGAGATAGGAGTAACACTTCGTGGTCTATATGCATGCTGCTAGGGGAAATGTTCCTCTTTACATGAAGTCTGTAGTATGCAGATGAACTTCCTTAGCAAAAAAATCAGCATTTAAAAAGCATCAGGAACTTAGAAGCTAGGTTAATGCAGACATTCTCAGATGCTCTGGAGCATTTCTGTGAATGTAGTGTTTGCTGTACCAGGAGATGATAGGAAAGAAGTAAATTGCTATGCTGAAGTAAATTGCTATGCAAACTGTGTTAGCAGCGATTGTACTATTTAATTTAAAGCTGCTAAACAGCAGCAGAGTCTTTCAGTCACTGAACTCTGAGATGGTACCCACCTTGCTTTCCAGTGAACAGATCTTGATACCAACTGCTGTTGGCAAAAAAATCAACAGGACCATTCTCAATGACTATAACTCAATGACTAACAGGCACTCTGCTCACATTTCCACAGAGGTACTCAGGTCACTTCGAGGTGATGCATTCAAGGGACAATCCCAAGCTGTCTCTTTCTTAACACATGACCGTTTATATATAGCCTATACCCTTTTCCATTTCAAAAGCTGCAAGAGGCTAGAAGAGTCCAAAGGAGCTACTCACCAGAAGTTTCACCACCAACATCTCCTCCCTAGAAGAGAGAGAAACACATTACAGCTCACACTTCACAATGGACTTTCCCCTTCCTTGGAGAAAGTACTCAATATTCCAGATAGTGCCCATGATGGTTCTATCTAGCAACACTTTTGAGTGGCAGATCCCATGACACACTTTCAGACCAGAAACAGGCTCTGTGGGACAGGCATCAGAGCAGCATGGTGGGTTCTACAAGCAGATTCTCATGAAATACCCAATTATTTCATCAACTGTTTATTTACCCAAAAGTTTAATCAGACTGCTGAAGCAATCCTCACAACCTCTAACAAATGGCATACTTCTTTTGACACTGTGAAGGAGTTGGATGGGCAAGAACACTTCATTATATAGAGCATCCCACATCAGGCAGCACTGTCAGTAACCAGAACACTGTAACTGCAGGGCAGTGCTGACAAAGTTCTACTGCAAGCAATGAGCAAACAATTCAGTGTTCACCCCCACTAAGCAACTCGTTCCAACATTTATCTGTTAGCAAGGCCAAGAAGGTTTACTCTACCCAGGCTATTTAGATAGTTTGTCAGATGCAGATCAGGGCTCATGAAGTGTGACTGATACAACCTTCCTTCACTGTTTAAACAACAAAATACTCTTCATACTGAATCAATTCACAGGCTGCAGCCTAACACAGACACAAGCCTTCCAGCAGCAGCCAAGGTTACTCAATGCAATGAGGTTTTAGCTTTCAGAGAGTTAACATGATTCTATAATGAAACCAGGATATAAATGCAAAATAAACTGACATACATGTTGCCTTAAACCTCAGATTGGGCCAGAACACTTCAGCTTCTCCTGATTGTAGCTGCCACTACTGCTTAGAAAAATGATAGATTCTGCACTGTGAAGAATCTGTTTGCAAAGCTGAGAACCACAGCAATGGTAAACAATTAAGCAGAAAATGGAATTAAAGAGTTTGTTTGTTTTCTGTGTTAGCAGCTATAAATTGAATCTGGTTTCTATTTGTTAAATTGGATTAAGACATTTTCCACAGCAAAGAAGAGTTTTGTGGCTCAAAGTGCCTATTAGTAACAAAAACTGTTGTGATGATCAATGCCAATTTTCAAAAACAAAACTTTATTTATAATCCACAAGGCAAAAGGTATCTGAGGTCAAAAAAGAACCTATCCAGTTCTTTTAAGAACACCTAAAGCTGGATATTTAAAAGCCAGGGATTCTTTTTTACCGTCTAGAATTTGTTTATGCAAGTGTAGCCTCCTGTAGGTTCCTGTTTTGCTAAGCTCAGAGGAATTACTCCTCTTCATCCTGTTTTCCCCATTAGATGTAACCAAACACCTACAAATCCCACATTAACACTACAAATCATCCCCCATATTGCTACTAGGAGACAGTTTGCATAGACAACACCACAGTGGTATTGAAAACAGTAGCAGAGATAAAACAAGCATTTGCTACTCAGGTCAGCAGCTGGAGTGTGAAACCAAGCCCTCTGTCAGATCCACAGAGTGTTGTAGGCAACTACTGTTTGCAAAAATCTGCTGAAGCACACACATGGCTGAAGGTAGATTTCACACTGTCTCATGACTTAAAGAGTTAAGAGCTCTGTCTAGAAAGTGGTCTTTCTAGAAAAAAATCCATCTCTGCATCTACTGGAAGAGAACCTTCAAGAAAAAAAAACAACAGATTTGAGAATAAGGCTTGGAAACCTACAATGTTTCCAAGTGTGTGAACATCGGTGATAAAGCAATCACATGCAGAGTGTGAATGGCCCCATTATCAAGTTCTTTCCAGTTGAAGTACTGACCTTGGGATCTACAAAGTCTCCACAGTTTGCTTCAGTCGAGTTTGTTCTTTGTGGTCCAGATGATTGACAGTCGTCTCTGCTTTCACCTGGTTTAGTCCCTACAAGGACAGATTGATTTTAATCAGGTTTCAAGATGAACTTACTGGGAAAGTAGATCATAGCCAGGGCTTTGAGAGGAGACAGGGTGTTTTGTTTGGGTTTCTTCTTGTTTTGGTTGGTTGGTTTTGGGTTTGTTTGTCTGCTTTAGTAAAAGCTATTAACATTTTAAAAAGCCCTGCTCCTTTAGATAACTCACAAGCTACCATCTTACAACAACATCTCATGTAGCTGAAGGTGTCATTTAAACAGATTGAAACCACAGTTCCAAGGCCACTTGCACTGGCAGTGCTCTGCAGAAATGGAAGCTTAACCCCAGCTGCAAATACAACACCAAGCTAACCATTCTCTGATTAACAAAGACCAACAAGTGACACTAAGACCTAAGTTCACCTTACAGCAATTTGATTACCTTGGAGAACTGCATTGAAACATAGGCATAAATGTTTCAAGCAGGGAGTCAAAGACCTGTATAAAACCCCCTCTGAATGCAATTCAAAACGAGAAATAAAAACCTCATGAAAGCAAATAGCATTTATAGCCCTAAACTACCAAGTAGGAAGAGAACTCTGGCTTCCAGAAAGCCACCAGCAGCTTCAGGCTGACACATAGAATAAACACATGCCTGTCAGCAGATCTGTAAACAAAGCAGTGTGATCTTACCTGATGATTTAGCCCAGGAAGGTGAGTTTTCCTCAGGAGTTACAAAGATGCTGGATGCCATTTTGTTCCTCCGCACAGGTTGTTCTTTTGGTTCATCAAACCCCAAGGAGAAGTTGGAGCCACCTCCAGGAGGACGCAGCACTCTGGAGAGAGAGGAAAAAATGGGGGGGG
>VWZE01010258.1:38090-53124 GCA_013396675.1 Eubucco bourcierii
CAAGCCCCATCGGACCTGGAGCTGTTCCTGCCACTGGGGTCCATGCCTGAAAAAGTGGTCGTGGTTGTCATGGCGGCAGAGGCGGAGAAGAAGGACGGAGGGAAACGGACTCCACTAAGAGGCCAGCAGGGAGTGGCGGTCCCAAGAACAGAGCAGCTTGCCCCTAGGTGCCGTGTCTCACTGCTGCCGGTGACACCTGCAGCCGCCGCCCGCACCGGTCGCGCATTTTATAGCCATCTTGAGGCCCTCCCCCCATCGGCCTGCTCATTGGGCAGTTCAAACCCAATCCCGAGCTCCTATTCGACCACCGCCTGCCACTCTGCCCTCGGTCCCGCCTCACCGTCTATTCTGAGGCGCCTTGCCTCATCGGTAAGAGCTGATTGGTGAAGCAATACGTCTGCTCTGCGGCGATTGGCTGTGCCTGGGCGGCGGCGCCCTTTGTTGGTTATTGGCGGGAGGCCCGTCGCTCACACCGAGCGAGCTGCGATTGGCTGAGCCATGCATGAGGCGAGACAAAAGTCTGTACCGCTTCCCTTGTCAGGGAGTCCCGGCGAGATGAAGGGGAGGGGTGTCCCGCACCCCGCCCAGCGCCCTTCTCCCACCAGCACCCTCCGTGCCACACCTGCTCCCAGCGCCACCTCTGCGGCCATCGCCTCGAGAACCACGGCCCCCAGCAACGCCCACCCTACTCGGCCACCCCCACTGAGGCCCTGCTCTCTCGTACCACGCTGGGAAGCGGCACGGCCCGTGCAGTAAGGTTGCCTCAGAGCACGTCATGGCGCAACACCGAAGTACACGGATGAACAATAAAAGAGGCCATCGAGGTGCCAGAGTTGGCCACAGGAGGCTGCCACGGGATTAGGAATTTGCTCCAATGAGGGTAGAGACAGAAGGCTGATGTGAAACGCTGTCACCTCAGAAGGTGTGATGAAATAAAATGATTTGCAGTCTTGGAGGGTTTCGGAGCAGTGAACTATTATTCCCAGGCTAACAGGATATCAGAGGTTGGAAGGGACCCAAAGAGATCGAGTCCAACCCCCGTGCCACAGCAGGACCAGACAATCTATCTCAGGTCACACAGGAACACATCCAGATGGGTCTTTTAAGTCTCCAGAGAAGGAGATTCCACAACCTATCAGGGCAGGCTGTTCCAGTGCTCTGGGACCCTCACAGTAAAGAAGTTCTCCCTTCTGTTGAGGTGGAACCTCCTGTGCTGCAACTTAAATGCATTGCTCCTTGTCCTAACCCAGGGAGGGAGCAAATGAGCAGAGCCTGTACGTTCCCCCCCTCCAACCCCCAAACCTCAGATATTCATAAACATTTATTAAATCCCCTCTCAGTATTCTCTTCTCCAGACAAAGCAGCCCCAGGTCCCTCAGCCTCTCCTCATAAGGCAGTGCTCCAGTCTCCTAATAATCCTCAATAGCACTCTGCTGGACCCTCTCCAGCAGATCCCTGTTATTCAACTAAAATTATGTGAGTTGCAGACCATAAATGGTAGGCAGAGCACAAAGCCCAGCAAGATGGCTCATTTGTGCCTTCATAGCAGGAGGCCACTGGATTTTGTGTGTGTTATCTTCCACCAAGCACAGCACACTATTTACACCACCCAGTGTTGGCTGCTGACCTACCTAGCAAATCCACCTTTGATTTGGTGACTGGGAGCTTCCTGATCTCCCTGCAACTTTCAGATGTGGATGTTTTCTTGATCACCACAACTTTACTTCAATATCCGTGTATCAGGACTTCCCACTGCAAACATCCAGTTGTGGAACTACTATTACAAGAAAGATCTGGAGATGCTGGAACATATCCAGAGAAGGGCCACAAAGATGATCACAGGGATGGAGCTCCTCTCCTATGAAGACAGACTGGGAGAGTTGGGGCTGTTGACTCTGGAGATGGGAAGACTCCAAGGAGACTTTATCATGGCCTTCCAGTATCTGAAGTGGGCTACAAGAAAACTGGGGAGGGACTTTTTAGGGTGTTGGGTAGTGATAAGACTAGGGGGAATGGATCCAAACTCGAGGAGGGGAGATTTAGATTAGACATTAGGAAGAAGTTCTTCACCATGAGGGTGGTGAGAAACTGGAACAGGTTGCCCATGATGGTGGTGGAAGCCTCATCCCCAGAGGTCTTTAAGACCAGGCTGGATGGGTCTCTGAGCAACCTGATCTGGTGTGAGGTGTCCCTACCCATGGCAGAAGGATTTGAACTAGACGATTCTTGAGGTCACTTCCAACTCTGACCATGACTCTACAAATTTGATCTTGTATAGAAGGAGGAAGAAAGAAATCCCTTGTCTGTTCTATCCATCTCTCCCAGTTTGCACTACTAACATCCCTTCAAACCTCCACACCATCCGTCCCAGAGAATATTTCTTTTCAGTCAGGTAAAGTCTTGGTGCTACACAACACCTGATGTTGTACACAGAGTGCATTATTACCACTCTCAATATTAGTGAAGCTCAGTAACAAGCTAAAACCACACAAACAGGACCAGAGTGTGTGGCTGTGTTTTTCTGTCCAATCTAAGCTCTATAATCTTGTTTAAAAAAAAAAGCCCCAACCACTATTTAGGCCCCTAGGGAATTCTGTCACATCACATCTTTCCAGAGGTAGATTAAAGGGAAATGTTAAGTAACATGACACAGTTGTTTTAATTCTATTATCCCTTAGGCTTGGGCATTAGGAAGTCAAATGATTCTTGCTACTTGCATGCAGGTAAACATCTGCTCTCTCGGGAATTTTCTAAAGTATTTTGTCATCTGAATGCTTTTTATTCAAACCCATGAGATTTGACTCTTAGATTTGTACCCCTGAGATATATGGAGCCAGTTTGTAATGTCAAGATAAAGAAAAACCTGTTCCCTCTGCCAAAACCAGTTTAAACATGCAGCTTTACAATTCTAAACTCCACTACTTCTGAGGGACCCCACTGATCCTGACTGCAGGAGAGTCTTTAAATAAAAGCTGCTTTGCTGGTTGTTTACCCTGAATGAGATGAAGGGACGTTTATGAAGATGGGGACAGCAAATGGGCTCATGATCCTTCACAGGATGACGACATTGGACCAGAAAAATCCTGAGCAACTGTTTGAAAACCTCAGACCTCAAACAATCCCACCTGTCACTAAAAAATCAGCTAGCAAAGATTGCAAAAAGCATCTGGATGCCTGAGCAAGACTCCAGGAAATGCAAGGGTTAGGCAAGGAGAGATGCCATCCCTTTGAGAAGCCTCAGCTTGGTCATCCTCGCATGACCAAAAGTTCCTTCTTTGTGCCAGCCTCTGCTACGTACAGCACAGCCACAAAGAACATTCTTTCTTCCAAGCACATCATACAGAGAGAGGTTTTGACACAACCTTGTCTTTGCTTCCCCCAATTCATTCACAGCTGAAGATAAAAAGTAAGCCTCAGCTAATGAATAATCCTTGTTACAGCTGGATTTGCAGCTGTCAAAGACTCTTGCATCCGATGTGATGCACAGTGGTGGAAGTTCAGCAGAAGCCTGGTACTCTACAACTGATTCAACATTTGTCCATCCAAGCAGATGCTGCAGCTTCCAAGAGTGGGAAAAGTTGCTTTGGTGCCTCTTCAGGTGCAGTTCTGAACAGTAACTTACTCTTTGGGTAGGAGGCTTGAACCACAACATCCAGACTCCTCTCAAAGCTGCAGAGATGTAGTTCTGAACAGCATAAAAACCAGAATGGGCAACACATGCTGCTGTTCTTGCTTGGGCATCCAGTGCTACTGACAGTGTACTCCAAAGCACTGCTCCTTAGTGAAAAGAGAGACGAGCATCACTGGAAGGGGAAGTCAGTGCCCTGATGGAGTCCTCAGAGAGTTCCTTTCATTCCTCTTTTGCCTTGTCCAAATTTGCTTAAACTTTCAAGTTTTCCTTAAGTGGTCCATCAAGAGCCCTTGCAGGGCATCAGATGGGCTCTGAAGAGATCTATGGACTGGATCGATGGGGGTGGATCTAAGCCAGCAAAGGCAGCAAAAAAAATCATCACAAAGAGCGTCCTTTGTGCTTATGTCACTGCCAAGAGTATTCCCTTACTGAGGGGAAACAATCTCTTTATCTGGGCTTCCACAGTGCTCTAAAGTCATCCTCCTCTCAAGATTGGTCATGAAAACCTACAGCTCTTCCCATGGTCCTCATTCCCACTGCAGCTCCTTACCAACTCACTTCTGTTGTCTTCCTACAGTACCCCACTGATCCTCACTCATCACCTCTGGGATCTTAGCTGACAGTGATCCACTTCTTTCCTATCACCATCAGTTCTACTACATCCCTTCTGCATCCACTAAAATTCTTCAGGAAGGGGGGGAAATTCTATCCCTTCAAAGGGACTGTTTCATAAACACAGTGAGGCCTCCCAGCATCCCCATGTTAAGACCAAGTGTCCCATGCTATGAGTGAAGAAATCAGGAAACCTCTGTAATTAAGCATCTTGAAGGCCAACCAAAAAAAATCAGAACAGTGGTTTCCATCTCCTACATTTCATCCTCACACTCCTCCATCCTAAGCAGCAGGGGAAAGTGCTGTACCACCAATTCATTCTGTCACAAAGCACAAAAAGGCAAGATAAACTAGAGGATTAAATGATCTGCTATCAGAACACATCCAGTCTGGCAACCAGTGAACAGCCAGAATGAACCCTCAGTAATCCAGAGAATGGAATGCATTCATTACAGTGGTAATATAATTAAAATAATTCCAGTTATTTAAATGCTTTTGGTTTGTCTTTTAGTACTCCACCCCAGCTGATAAAAGTGTACTGAGAAAAGGCCACAATAAAAATCCTTCAACTTACTGTTTGCTTTCAATTTAATAGATGATGATCAAGGAAACCTCAGTTAGCTTTGAAAACAAATTGTTATTCCTTACAAATGCAATTCTTTTCCAGTGGCTGGAGCACAGGAAGTAGTCTCCCTTTGAGCCAGTCATATTATACCTTGTCATTAATGTTGCACTAGCAGTCACAATAGAAGCAGTACCCCACAGACAGAATGACAGTGCTTAGGTTACATCCTCTGCCTCAGAAGTAAAATGAAGGCACCAAAAAGCAATATGCTTGCAATGAAATCATCTTGCTTTGGCCATAACCTTTGCAGAGATGCTCTGTTTTGATATTGCAGTTAAACTGAAGCAGCAGCTCTTAGTACTATTTCGGGGGTTTTCCTTTTGTTAACACCTCCACAGGCCAGCCTAACGATCTCTCTCACGTTACCACTTGGAGCATTTCCTTACAGTCTTGGCAGTTTAGCAGATTCCATTTCAGAACAGCCTTGCATTCCCTACAAGCCCCTTCTGAACCAGCATCTCAGGCTACTTAGGATTGATCCTCCAAGAGCCCCACTTAAATGGGTACCTCCCCACAGTGCAGATCCTTTAAGGCACTGATTTTCAGGTGGTAACTAAGGGTCCTACCAAACCCAGCTGTCATTATCTTCATTACATGGGCAATTTGGGTGCTCGAAACAGTTCTGGTTACCTATTTTTCCACAACTGGTAGTGTCTACGCCACCACTGCAGCTGAAACTGTCTGAGGGACTAATGACCCAGTGTATGCTGAAGGTAAGGTCTCACCATCCACAAGAACCTGCTATTGGATCCAATTACAACTTCCACTATTCCTTCTAATTTAAAAACCACAAGAGGAATATTAACTAAATTGCACAGCAATCACTTCAGAATACATTATTTGAAAATTGAGGGTAATAATGTAATTTGCCCAGGCTCCTGAAAGATCCCAGCTGTTTAACAAACAGGAAAAACTTAATTCCCAGCTAGTGACAAGACCTCTTTGCCCAGCTTTCTTTTAGCCTCTGACACATGGACTTCTAGCAGTCCGTTAGGCTAACAGTGTAAACATGAGAACTGGTGGAATCCCAGCCAAGCCAAACGGCTGAGTGAACTCCAAATTGATCCAAATTGTTTATACCCCTGGACTTCTACCACTTCTGAATCATCACCCCTAGCAGCAGCTTCCTTAGTGAAGTCACAGCAAAACCACTTAGGTCCCAAATAACAGGAATCAACAGGTATTCTTTAGCAGTGAAGGAGCAGCACCAACATGCAACAAGTTCTGCTGTAAGAAGAGTTATTTGCAAGGCCATGCAAAAAAAAAAAAAAAAAAAAAAAAAAAAAAGAGTTCTATAAAGGCAGGGTTCAAAAACACAGGTTAGTATTTCTGCACTGTTGTGTACACAAATAGGTATCAGAATGTGGCAGCCCACAACAGTTTGCTAAATGAATGGCAGTTACATAAATGAGGCTCTTGAGAAACTAAGTCACTCAAGGCTTTTTGATTTTTCTCTCAAGGAAACACCTCTCAAAAAAAAAAAAAAAAAAAAAAAGAGCATTTCATCTGATTTTGACTGCAGATTTGAAGGAGGCAAGGTTGGATGAGGCCTTGAACACCCTGATCTAGTGGAAGGTGTCCCCATCTACAGCAAGGGGGTTTAAACTAGATGATCTTTAAGGTCCTTTCCAACCCAAACCATTCTGTGAATCTAAGAGAAGCAAGCTCAAGCGAATAGCAGAAAGATACTAAAAACCGAGAGATTTCAATTCCTTTATTTTTTTTTTCTCTAATAGCCTGTTGCTAAATACTAGAGGCAATTTTGATTTATGTTTAATTAAAGGTGCATTTCCAAAGCCACCACACCAATTCAAAGGTTGCAAAAGCCCCTGGTTTTCATTTTTGCACAAGGCAATTTTGGCAAGCTAATCACAGTTCATGTTAAACGGTCTCGTTTTATTCATACAACATTACCTTACATGAATTCTGCAGATAAGTTCATGACAGACAAAGCACCACTCTACTAATTCAGGAGGTTCAAGGCATTGTTTTTTATAGCATGCTGTTCACTACCTGTCACTTGACTTACATTGCCTCAGGAAAGAAAAAAAAAATATAATAGGCAAGATACAACAGGAAATTTGGAGATTCAGAGTCTTAAGCTGGACTGAAAAAAAAAACCCAACTGTATTTATGCAGACCTCACCCTTTCTTCAGAAACTAGAGCAAGTCCAAACAAGATAAAGACAGTTTTTTCCTGGGAAAAGTCTTGGCATGACATCAAGTTGAAAGCATTTCATACTGTTATCAGAAATTTAGTCAGGTTGAAATCCAGATTCTAAAGCCAAAGAGGAAGAGATTCCATGTCTAACCTATGAGAGGTATTGAAATGTATTCCCCCCCTCCCACTCTATATTTCAAAGAAGCTTTCTCCAGGCTTTTGTGGGTTTGTATATGAAAACATCTGTTCACAAGAGGGAATTCCAACCTTGGAATATACCACAGCAGTCTAGAAGATATGTATCAAAAGATGAAATAATCCTAGAATTAAACTAATGGTGTGCAGTGGATTACATCCTTCAGGTACACACAGTCAAAAGCAACTTACAAACCAGCTCCTGGATTTCTTATAGTTGCATTAGATGCAAGCAATGCAATATCAAAGGTCCTAAAATCATGCCAGAAGTCAAGCAGATCACTGTCCATCAGCTGAATGCAGAGACCAGTCAGTATGCCACGAAGTTAAAGCATTCCCAATGCCAGCAGGCGCAGGGCTATCATGTCACAGACACTTCACTATTACAAAAACTGCCACCAAAAACTGAGCTCTGCTAGCAGGTTAATACCTAAAAAGAGCAATAACTCACTGCAAACAGTACAAGATATCAGACATTCCTAGGACACCAGAGAATGCCTTGGGGCTGTTGAATAGAGAGGTACGTAACGTCCATGGATTTCGCTGCAACCTCTAAAATTCCCCATGAGGAAACTCAACAGCCTTGTGGAAAAAACTGATGGAAAACATGACTGTCACTAGCTCCCTGCAGCACTTCAGCCTTCCCCCTTTGAAGCAGGAAGAGCAGAACGGTAAAGCAGAGCTCGGAATCTACAGCACCATAGCTAAATACATCCAAAACCAGAACTCAATGCTTTATTTTTGTTTTATATTTCCAAGCATTTCCCATTTGATACCATAGCAAACTGAATGGTTAAAGGAATGATTTGCTCTTTTTAACTGAATGTTTACATCAAAAAGCATTCAAATACAGAGTCTTAAATAAACTGTAACAATATTGATGTTTCTACTAAAGAGTGACAAAAAAATTCAACCTAAAAGCATTAGTCCAGCATTTTTAAAGTTTGCTTAATCAAACATTTTTGGTTTAGCAGAACACACACACACAAAGAAAAGTCAAATGAAGACAAAACTGACTTCCATTTCCAAGTTCAGCTACTGGGTGAGAGGGCTCAAGCAAGCCTTTCAATTTCTGACAGTCTCCTGACGAGAAAAGGAGGATTAGGCTTACTTACCAGACAGAAAGCTGAGAATTGAGAAGCATAATGTGCTGCAGAGAGAGAAACACAAATGCTGAGTACTAGTACTCCACAGAAAAATAAAGCCAACTGGTTATTTTAAACAAGAAGTTTATTTAAACAACAAGACGCTGTACTTGAAGGGAAAACTATCTAGGATTTTTTTTCTTTTTTTTTTTTTTTTTTAAAGAGTAATTTACCCCTACTTAAGACAGAGATTGCTCTACATGTAACAGCTACGTACAAAAAAGTTATAAAATTGTCCTTGGTTTTACAATGATAAAAGAAAAACATTGAAATTATCCAATCAAACAAGGTATGCAAGGTTGGGGGTTTTTTGTTGGTTTTTGTCTTTTTGTTTTTTTTTTTTTTTCTTTGTTTTCAAACAGTGAGAGCAAAATAACTTACTGGAATATAAAGATAAAAGTAGAAGGAGCATGCCACTAATGGAGAAAGGGGCATTTTCACAGAACCAGTTTGTTTTCCCACCCCATCTCCATTAAATGTTGATCAAAACATACCATTGGCCATTTAGTTAAAAAAAATATGCATTATGTCTGTGCACATACACCAGTTACTTTATGTACAATATAAGGAATAGGAAAAAAAAATTGAGAGATAAGAGAGAAAACTATACTGCAGTAGTCAGGATGTGGCTGAACCAAGTCTCATTTTTCTAATTGTAGATGTGTTGCCTGTGGGAGCACAGTTCTGGAGAGGAAAGTAGCAGGTTCTTTTTTGTGTGTGTGTGTTTGATTTTTAGTAAACTCCTCCTGTTTGCTGCTGGAACACATCAATTGTATCTTCATCCTCCATTTCCAACTACAGCAGAGAAGAGAGAAAAAAGGCTTTCAGCTCTTCTCAGATATCAACTATCTGAGAAGATAAACTTCCAGTTTACTCTTCATGCAACTTAACCAGACCAGCCCCACCACCATCACTTTATACATCTGACCTCACCATAACACGAAAGAAATTAAGTGGGGAAAAAAAAAAAANTCTAGCTGTTGTCCTAGAAGGAATTCTAGTATGGAACTTCACGGTGCAGCGTGACTCCTATAGATAAAACTGGTTTCCATAATATTAATCCTGTTGCCTGCTTTGTCATTGCGCCTTCTTTCTCCTAATTCCTCAGTTTCCCTTAGAACAAATGTCACAAACCCACTTTGCTGCTGCTGCTGAAATAGATTCAGCTACACCACTAAAGTAAACAGACTGTAATGAAAGCCCCCAGGCCAATCAGGCAATAAAACTAAGCATCAGTATTCTTAACTGTTCTATGCTTGCTATGTGGTCAATCAAGTAATAAACTGCCAGTGAGGAGCAGTAATACTTCATTATTATAACTCCTTTTTCACTGTAATATTTACAGTTGATATTCCTGGGATGTTAATGTCACCTAGGGACAGAGTGTCCCAAGACTGAAGGAGCTGCTATAACTAATCTAAGTTATATTTCCAACAGTCTCAGTTTCTGCTCCAGAAAAACAAACTGGTCTGTGGCATTTACCACAACTATAAATAGATTGATCCTTAGCTTCAGGAGAACATAGATGGAGAGAAAACCATCCTGTTGCCTCAATTATCAGTATTCAGCAGTAAAAAGTTGCATAGATTGTGGCCATAAGAGAGACATTCTTCGGAGCAACTGCTTAGGAAACACAGATCTACTATAAACCTTAAAAAAAGAGTCCCTTATTTTATAACAAGTGGTTCTGGAAAGTGCATAAAACTGTATCACTTAGGGAGGCTGATTAAAAAGGAGAGGTGTGGAGCAGTACAGAAGAAAACTCCAGTTGCAGTGAAGCATTCTGTTCTGGGAATGGCCTTTTGTTTTAATCAATTACAGACAGACAACCCAAACTTCACAGGAGTCATTAATTTTATGTTATTGAAAAACAGAGCTTCAGATTACAAAAAGAGAAAATTACTTTTTGTTTTACAAATGCAAGCTTGCAAACTGGATCTCTGGTAACATCCTGGCAGGTTTTTACATAAAACTAGAGGCACTGCTTCAGGAAAAACTCAATTCTTAACTCACCAATTGTGATCTCAGAGCTGTGACTCAATAAAATGACAGTTTTACAAGATTCACCACCAGTACTTCACATCACTGTGCTTCATTTTGTTCTCTTATTACTACTGTGATACAGAATTACAGAACACTGAAGTGTGCAGAGTTTACACTAAAGAAGTCTTTGATTCCATTTACGCTGCAGAGTTTACACTAAAGAAGTCTTCGATTCCATTTACGCTAACTCTAAACTGGCTGTATCAAAATACTGCTAAAAAAGGGGTGGGAAGATCCATCACTAATGTATACATTACATATGTCTTTTCTGTGAAGCTGAACCCTCCACTCCAGCAGCAACGCCATGCTGTGGTTTACCTGTGCGGGTGTGTCTGTTTCATTAATTGGCTGCCCATCGAACCGGAATCTGATTTGCCTCATCGACAACCCCTGCACAAAGAGAAGCAATACAAAGGAAAGTAAATCTGATGTAAAAGTACTCACTGCTTTTCTCTTGTCACTGGAGTTACAGCACAACCATTAGAAGCCACCATTCATAATGCAGCGTATAGACAGTTTCTGTGCTCCTCTCATGCACTGACTCCAAGGCAGCTCACTACAAATCCTTTGCAGTCTGTTTCCTATTAAACAACTGTGTCGTGTCCAGGGACTGCGTGAAGAAACAATGCCCCTGCTGACTGCAAGGTCAAGTAAAGCCATTCCTAACACACCAGTTTCACTTCAAAGGCCAGGGGGTTTGTAGTGCTTTTTAGTACCTATTTACTTAAAAATTAGATGCTACACTTGAATAACATATGTCAAACAGTAATGTACAATACTCCTTTCAACCTTCCCCCAAAGCAAAGGTGTTCTAAAATTTTTCTTCCAGAAATGCAACCACCATCTATTCACCTGCAGTAGCCAAGAGCAGGCAATGGTAACTTTCAGACCTTCAATTCCTAGTAACAAGAAATCAATGGATTAAGGATTTTTCTATGTATAGTTGGAACTCTCTAAGAAAATAAAGCAATCTAATTGCAGAAGGTACTGCATAGTATTTTGAACTAACATTTCTAGCCTACAGTGCTCGTTTTGCTGACATTTTCCGTTCCCAGAAGATGGCTTCTCATTCTCACTTGAGCCAGCACATTCCAAAAGATAACTAAAGAGCAACAACCCCTTGTATTAATAAGCTCCAAATGCACAAGTTAGTTTTCCAAGGTATTCTACAGCACACTACACTCTGCCGAGGAAGAGAAATGAAGTTTGAGGATACAACTAGAATCAAGAGCCTTGGTGGCTACTTCCTTCCCCCTATATACTCTCTCTACAGAGTCCCAAACCCAACTGGACTACTCATGGTTTTGAAGTAAATCCAGTAGTGCATGGTGCTGCTGCGGCATCTCTGGCTTTGAAAAGCAGCCTTCATTTAGCCATGCAGGAGGCAAAGCAACACACAAAAGAAAACTGAGTGTAGTAATTATTGCTGAGATGCTTTTTCATAGAGAAAAGTACTTTAATTAATTAAAGAACATGAGTAAACTTTTTACTAAGACTTTATAGTTCACAGCAAAACGCCTTCTAGGTGCGACTGAGATCCTCCAGTGTTCACTCAGAACATCATCTTTATAAGAAGGCCATGTGGCTAAGTGTCATGGCAGCAACATATTTTTGCACAGCAACATTTGGTTTGAGCTGTTTTCTCTGACATTTTGTTGCTTAAAATATAGAATTTCTATTCTAAGTGTTCTTTTTTTTATTTATTTTTCTTTTTCAGGTTCCTGACAACTTTGTGAGCTCAAGAAATGCTAGCTGAAAACAGACTGAAAAACTTACCATGGTGAGACTAGCAAAAATATTTAAGTATACTCCATGGATGATTCTTTTCTATTTAAAATAAATGTCTCAATCTTCTAAATATATCATTCAAGGTTTTGTTACCTCCATTTTAGGTCTACTACATGCAATGTAGGATTTTCACTCCTAAAAGGTCCTTCATTCTCTACATATCTTCCATCTCTCCAAAACGAAATAAAAAGTCCATAATTTAAGGATTTTAGGATTGGGTATGCCCAGCTAAGAAAACAAAAAAATCTACCTTTCATAGGCATACAGAACAAATGCTTTTAAACAGCTTAAAAAGTAGGCACTTAAGAAGTAAAATTTAAAGTCTATCTCCAGATGACCTTTGGATACCTACCAGCTTAAAACTAAAACCAGAAAAAATGCCTCCTAGTCTAAAGATTTTATCTTTTTCCCCTCCAACTGACACCTGTGGTTTTCTGTTGGTTTCGGGGAGGAAGGTTTAAAGCAGATCAGAAATTCAAGTGAGAAGTTTTAGGTTTTTACTTCTGTTTGCATATAAGCAACTGAATTATGAATGGTATTTCTGAACTCATCTTTCCCAGGACTTTACCAGCAATTAACCAACCCTTAGAAGACAAATGTATCTGCACTTCATGTGTGTTATCACAGTGATTTGCATAACAGAACATGAATCTGTATGACAGAGGTAGGAAAAATGAGCCCACAGCATCACTTTCACTAATCTATCTATAGAGCATCCATACAAGATGACTTAGACATGTTCAGTAAGAGCTGATTCTTCCTGCCTTTATCACTGTCCCACTGCAGCAAAGAAGCTTCACCAGTTTCTGTGTAAATTAAGACTTTGTTTTTCCTAGTAACGAAGTAGTTGCCTTAATATTTCATACTGAATTTATTGCATTTGACATTGTCACTATTTGTGTAAAAAAATTCAACCTTCTCCAATTCCAAACACTTTTGAAGAGATGCAGCTTTTTAAAGACAGACATTCATTAAAAAGTAATGTGCAGCAGAGACAAAATTTTCCTAACTTAACACTACTGAGGGAAAAGTGTTCAACAGCACTGCTCTTACACAGGTCTTTTTAAAACTGCCAATAGCTACCTGCAACCCACTATGCTGGCTGCAGTAGCTAGTAGTAAAATATGTTTTCTCTCAGAGGATTAAATTGACAACTAGGCCATGAGAAAAAAACAAAGCTCATCATTAAAAGCACAATTCCATTTGCAACATAAACATTCGACACCTTTAAATCCTGGAATTCTCCAATATTCCCTCATCTCAACAGAATGATTCTAAGGTAATAAATCAGAAGCATATGACCAGACAAAGTAGTTCCTCAAGACTTATAAAAATACCTCTGATTATCACTCTACTCCCTATCCTAATATCATACTACAGGTTTCTAATCCACGTTTATCCATCCTGGTATTTTTGAGCAGTGGATAAGCAACTGCCCCCCAACAGTCTACAGTCAGAACACAGATTTTAGAAAGATAACAAGAGATCTTTAGCTTACTCATTTCCTGTCACAACCCTGTCAGTCCACTCTAACAATTCTAAGAACAATACATTTCCCACAACACGTTTCTGCAAATTCTTTACCATTTTGCATATTTATATAGTTTTAAGACTTCACTGTCTCATCTATCTCTATGGAGATGATCTCCCCCCCCACAGTGTTCTTCTGATAATCACACAAGAGCCATACCTGTCGTTCACAATAGGCTTTCATTAGTTTACTAAGTGGTGTGTGCCTCTTAATCTTAAACTGCACCACAGACCCATCTTGCCCTGCCACCTTCAGATTAATGTGGTCATTGTTTTCAGTCTTCACTCCTTCCTGTTGAGGAAAAGAAGAAAAAAAAAAAAAACACAACACTAATTAATCTCTTGTTTCATACCTTTTAACATTTTATCGAAGTACAACAGGTCATTAAAAAGGAGAAAATAAAAATATTGCTTGTCATCTTGAAACTTTGAGGAATTAAACGTCAGTTTTTATTTAAAATATATTTTTTTTAAAAAATATATTTTAAAAAGCCACACACAATCCCCCCCCACCCCCACCCCCAAATCTACTGTAATAATGGTTGTCATTTCTGGGATCACTTAACATGCAAGGAAGGCAACAATGAGGACTCACTAGGATAGATGTTTTACAACAAATGTTAAAGAGGGGGGAAAAAAAGTTATTTCTATCAAGGGCACAATAGCATGCAACGAAACAGTCGCGAATTAAAGGAATAAAATCGTGTACGTTGCAACTATGATCTCAATGACTGGCCAAGTCTCTTTTTCGCTGTATCTCAAAACTTTTTCCTATCAGTTGAAATACTTCTGAAGAAACCTTCAAGACACTTTAAAGGGCTGCATTTAAAAAGGTGACAACATCTAAACAGAACCAAGCTTCCTCCTTCAGTAAACAAACATCTAAGTCCTCCTAAACATGTAGCCTCGTCCTCTCGCTTCCATTAGAAGCCACACGCAGAAACCGCAGCGAGCCGAGTTTCAACTCGCGTTCCGATCCCGAGTACCACAGCAGAGGTAAAGAGGAAAATTCAACACTATCCAGCTCCTAGGCAGCGCCCACTCCTGAGGCGTCCAGCAGCACTTCCACCTTTTGTTTTCTTTAGCAGAAGCGGCCCGAGGCCACAGAGGAAGGTGGCGAGTGGCTGTGGTCGGGGTGCGGATCCTCGCCATGTGACAGATGTCCCGCCACGCTGCGCTCCAGGCCCCGGCACAGCGACCCGTACACACCGGTTCGCCGCCGCTGCCGCTTGCTATTTCCTGGCGCCTTCAAAACTCAGTTCAAAAAACGGGGGGAGGGAAACGAAAAATAAGAAGAAAAAAAA
>VWZE01010258.1:54923-90898 GCA_013396675.1 Eubucco bourcierii
AAAAATGACCCTTGTAAATACTTGAGGGGTGGATTTCGGCTCCACACCAGCACCTGGTGAATACACTCCATGACACTGAGGTGGCCATATGGTCACACACACACTCTGCTCCTGGCATGACAAACCCTGGGACTGTTATAGTGCATCCCCTGCACCATTTCAAAGATGTTGCAAGTCACAATTTATCTAGAATACATGACTCAAGTAGTGAAATACCAACTGAAGAGAAACTTAAGAACAAAGCACGCCCTGCAGACTCCTTTTTCACTGATCCCCTCCCTCTGCCTTTTTGGTACTTCACATTCCAGTGGGCACACAGTGATTTTTGTTTGTTTGTTTGTTTATTGCAGTATTCTGGCAATCATAGAAGAGTAACCCCTGATGAGGTCAGGAAGATGAAGCCAAACCTTTACCTGTGTCCACAGTTGAGAAGACAACACAGCCACAACTCTACCAAAAGGCAGTGAGGATGAGACCCATGCAGCCAACTGGGATCCCTCAAAACATCAGCTATGAAGTCTTTTAACCACCTCCTTGTACACAAGGCTCCCATATATTGTACAATTTTCCCTTTGCTTCAGTGCTCTCTAAAATTTCATAGAATCGTTGAGTTTTGGTACTGTACCCCTTCTGAATAATTTTTATGTGTCAGTTCCAGGAAAAATCACAGGCACTGAAAGAGTTCAGTCTGATCCAGGAAGGCAACAGAGATGCTGTTTTAAATTGTGACTGCAACTCAAAGAGACACTCTTTTGAGCTGTGCTTTCCACTCCTACCTGTGTCATTTTCCTTGATTTATCATCAAAAGACTGTTCCAATCAGTCTATCCTGCCAGTTTTCCCTGCATTTAATTACTCATGCTGTTATTTTTCTGTTTATTTAAGCTGCTGGGAGGCAAGAAGCACTTGTGGCTGGAGAAAACAACACAGTTTTTACTCGTCTCCTATGATCTTCCTCCACATTTTCATTTAGCTCTGAAGAGCGAGGGGCAATGCCATTTGGACCTTCTGAACTGCATTATCACCACTAAGAAGCAGGACTACGTTTAAGAACAAGGAAATAAAGCATCTTAAACTTCACTCTATCCTGCTTTTTCAAGCAGGACTCAAAACAGAGTACTTTACAGAACAAAAGACGTGCCATTTTCCAAAGGGCCTCAAGTTCTGTTTTTAGAAATGATGCAATATCATGGAGAAGTGACCATTGTGAAGAAGGGCAGTACAAGACTGATGTTGCACTGTGGTCCTGTTTTATTTTGCTCTTCCAACATCTTTCTCCTCCATCTGAAGATCTCTCTGCTGCAGGTCAAGGGCTGCAAGCAGCACAAAAGAACTAAATGCAGCAATGGCAGCGAGATGGTACATTAAGGCCAGCATCGCAAACAGAACAAATGTGCTTAAAAGGAGATAGGAAAATACACTAGATTTTATGAGAGCATATGGGATTTTGCTACCACAGCAGAAGTTCTTGTGTGCTCAAAAAAGCTGGAAACTGTTTCTGTTCTGTCTCCATTGGTCTCGCCACACAGATCCCCAATCACAGAGCAGGTTTCTACAGGCCTCATATTTATATGTTTTTTCTTCTTACATAGCAACAGAGGAAGCTCACATTGCACAGGAGATTCGGTGGAGCTAACAATAATATTAGCACCACGATGTCTGTGGTGCTAAACCCCACAGAGGTAAGTAGCTGGACAGCCTCACTCAGAGAGAGCGGCAGGGGAGAAGCCACACTGGGAACTACAAAGGACCCAGTCCTGCAGGGTCCAGGCTGCAGCAGAGCAGGGTAAAGGCAAAGCTTTTTGTCTCTCTGAGCTCCTCCTCTTCAATGCATAGAACTGAAGAGAAGTGAATGGGGCAGCATCACAGTGAGAATTCCAAAGAAATTCCATCTCTGAGGAAAAATAAAAATTTCCAGGTGTTGTTTCATTCCTGTATGGCAGAAGAAATATGTATCTAGATCTTGAAGAGCTCTTTGGCTTAACTGTCCACCTTTTTCTGAAGAAGGTGGGGAACAGGGATGCTCAACATTCCCTTTCACACTGGGATTTTAAAAAATTAAGATGTTTCAAACATTAAACAGCTACAAGCAGAAGGTGTCTGCTACTGCTCATTAGCAGGCATGAGTCTACATAAGCAACTCCAGTCCCTTCAGAACTATTACTGTGCAGGTATTTCAGTGCAAGAATAGAAAAGCAAAGGTGTGAGTGTGTAGGGCTAAAGCTGCCTTCTCAGCCTGGACCCTGAAGGTCTGAGTGGTTTATTCAGGCTTTGCTCTTTGTTAGCACTAATTCAGATTTGGGACTAGAAAATACCTTTTGCCTGGGGTATTGTCTGTTCTGTGCCTATTCATCATACTGATCATTCCCTCTGTTCCCCAAGTCAGGAAACAGCTTCCTCAACACCGATTTCACAGCTTGGTAACTTATTCATCAGGAAAGATTATTTTTTTTTTCCTTTTAAATGATTTTCTTATATTTTGACACCAACTAGAAAACAGTAACACAGTTTCCTTTGCCTTCCCCACTTAGACTCACACTTTAAAGCCTTTTTGAGCAATATGAAGTTTCATGCTGATGTAGTGGTTCCCAGTTCTGCTTAACTACATAAACTGATCAGGCTAAGAGCCTTTTTACAAGGCATGCAGGAAGCTTCCTCTTCCAGATATGTGCCAACCTCTGGCCAATGTTCAAGGGAGGACTAAGAAAGGTCAAGATTTCCTACTAAAACTCACCTTTCCAAAACTGACTTTGCCAGGAACCAGTCACCTTCCTTATCAGTTTGAGAGCAACAGACACACTGCAGATATGAAAAGCCACTTACACTTCCAGTGAGTGAGCAGAATGGACTGTACATGCCAGGAGATGGTGGGAGAAGTAAAATAGTTCCTGGACCATCTTTGAAGTGTTTCTCTATGCAGGACAGATCCTGGAGCAGAGGACACTCTTAGATCTACCACCTCAATAGTAACACTTCTCTCTTCATGCTGGTAAGAGAAAATAAAACCAGTGAGACCAAAGTACACCTGAAGGGGGCCTACAGGAAGGCTGGGGAGGGACTATTTACGAGATCTTGCAATGACACGACAAGGGGCAATAGGTTTAAACTGGCAGAGGGAAGATTTAGACTAGATGTCAGGAGGAAGTTCTTTACAGTGAGGGTGGTGAGGCACTGGCACAGGCTGCCCAGGGAGGTTGTGGCTGCTCCCTCCCTGGACAAGGCCTTGAGTGACCTGTGCTAGTGGGAGGTGTCCCTGCCTATGGCAGGGGATTGGAACTAGATGATCCTTGAGGTCCCTTCCAACCTTACTATTCTATGATTCTATGATACACTCTCCAGGGTTGTCAGACCTTGAAGTACAGTTGGAGAAGATTGGTGCCTGTCCTTTGGCTGCCTCTCCCTGCAGGTAGGGCTGTGCTTCCCTATAGGCTGGTCCACAGAGACAAGTGCTTCATGTGGAAAAAGATAAAAGGCAATCAAGAAAAACACACCTGTGTTTTTCACAGTGAAAGAACAGAGGAATGCTCCAGGCACTCAACTGTCCCCAAGAAAGCCTCAGGTGGCAAGTTCTGCTATGACAGTTGATACTCAAATGAGCCCACATGGAGATAACTCCTTAGCTGCACTACACAGAGAACAAATACTGACTCCAATCCTCCTAACAAGGACCTCACTTGGTAGGCAGGTCTCAGATTTCCATTCAGAGTTAGTCAACTCAGCAGTAGTTCTGCATTTTAGTTCATTAGTAGCATTTAGTGATGATGGCCATACAAGCAGTGAGCTCTCTGTGTTTTCCTCCAGCACATCTGACAGCATAAACCATTAGAAAACTTCTGCCACTCACCAGGAACTGATGCAGTTAGAGAGGCAGCACCTTGCACTTGAATGGTGGCAGAAGACCTCTTACTAGTGGGTTTTCAGATATCTAGTCCTGTGTCTGGAGGTCTTTTAGCAATGTGTGGCAGCATATTTTAGATCTAGATATCAGCACTAGATTCCTCAGAAGTCTGCAGCACAGAGCAGCCCCATTTTATAAGACTGTAGAAGATTTTTTGTACAACAGATTCAAATATAGGCACTTTCCAAAATTTCCCCAAAACAGACTCTTGCCCACGATGCAGCATGAGCTTTTTTAAAACTGGAGAGTCTTTGTTTCCCAAGCAGGTTTATAAGGGTTTGTCTCACCCTGCAACAAATCATTCCTCCTGACTGACCTGACACTTCTTTTTCTCAGCACTAGTGAGAACAGCAGGCTCTTACCAAAGCTAACTGCTAGCTTTATTTTCACTGGAAATGATGGAGACAGTAGCCAATAAACTAATAATAAAGGCAAAATAAAAGCAATTTAGCCATGGAGTGTCACAGCATTTGTCACATGAGGACAGAAAATTATTTAAACTATCCTGAAAAGTTAATTTCTCAGTGATCCTGTCTTAAAAGCACCAGTCTGAGAGGGACCAGCTACTTCTTGCTGTGAGTTTGGTCAGGCAGCATGGCTAACATTCTCCTCTACAAGTATCAGTGAGCAAGTTTGGCATTGAGAGGAAGAGGCAGAAAGTGAGTATGCAGAATGGAAGAAGCAGTGTGTGGTTAGTGTTTTGTCACACTAAGACTTAAATGAATGCTCAAGTATGAGCTCCCAAAGTCAGCAGGTTGACTGGGCAGTCTCCACAGGCAAACTCTGCCCAGAATCCTGGGGCTTTTGGCTCCCACCCTGACTCCTGCCAAGCAGAGCTACGGAAAAACGAAACATCTCATGACCCCAGGTAAGGGACTAAGGCATAGCCGGTAAGGGACTAAGGCAAGATGTCCTGCCAGCACATCTTGTCAACCTGCTGTGATAGATCTAATGCTTCATTAGTCCTCCAAACTGCAGGAAACCCACTGAAGTAATAAACCACATCACTTGATTAGGGAGCTTTATCAGGGAGATTGTCCAAGAGCTGCTGCAACTCTACTGCAGCCAACGTCACCTTCGACAACCTGCAAGTGCATATAGAAATAGGAGATACTGATTATTACAGGGAAATCAAGTCAGTGAACTGAACCCGAGAACAATGTCGCCTGATCAACCAGCTCCCCGCGCACCCACAGCCAGCACTGCATCACGCAGCACTGAAACCCTGGAGACAAGAAGTAGATGGGGATGGGGTGGCCTCTCCGCCCCGCCCGGGTCCCTGCGAGCTCGGTACGAGGTGCATCGGAGGGCATCTGCCCGAGAGCCGCCGCTTACAGACCCTGGGCGGCGCCAGTCCTTCCAGGCAGCCGCTGCCTGGCGGGGCGCCGGAGCCCAAGCCCGGCTCGGAGGTCCATCTGCGGTCCAACCTCAAAGCAGCACCCGGAGCAGACCCTCCACAGCAGAGCAGAGCAGAGCAGAGCACAGCCCGACCTGCCCCGTACCGCCCCGGCGGGGCCTTAGGGTCGACTGCGCTTCCGGGGCGAACGGCCAGCGCCTGCCTCGAAGCGGCGGGGATCCGCCGCGTCCCATCCCCCGGGCGATGCCTCGGCTCGGGCCGGCAGCGCCGCGGACAGCCGCGCAGGGGCCTCCCCACGTTGCCGGCGGGCGGTGAGGCGGGAGAGGAGCGCGGCCGCCGCCATGGAGGAGCTGGACGTGGAGCCGCTGCTGACGGTGGGGGCCGGGGAGGGCCGGGCCGGGCGGGCAGGAGCGGGGCTAAGCGGGGGCCGCGGGCGCGGGGCTGTGCGGGGTCTGCGGGCGCCGCTGACGGTCGTCGTCCCCTCACAGGTGGTGCCAGGCGCGGACCCGTCGGCCAGACAGCTCTGCTTCGCCTGGGGCCCCGCGGAGGTGCTGGTGTGCGAGACACTCTTCGGCCGCAGAGGTAGGTGCCCGTCCCGGGCCGAAGCCCATCTGGGCCGGGCCGGAAGCTGCTGCCCGGAGTGCTGACCGCATGTGGTGTTGCAGGGTCCGGGCAGACAGGGCCGAGCTCCTCCCACGTCTTCGTGGTCCGCAGTGATCGGGACATCTACATCCAGAGTCTGCGGAAACTCTTCAACGAGTCGCACGGGATCTTCATCGCGCTTCAGCGGAGCGAAGAGGAGCAGGCAGGGAAGTCGAGGAAGGCGCAGTGAGTGGATGGGGCGTGGGAGGGTGGGACAGCCGCTGCCTGCTGCTTCTCCTGCCAGGCAAATGCCGTTTACCAGGCTGCTTAGAGATGCAGTGATCATAGAATCACTTAGGTTGGAAAAAAAAAAGATCATTGAGTCCAGCTGTTGTTAACCCAGCACTGCCAAGCCCAAGCCCACCACTAAACCACGTCCCATTCTTCTGTGCCAAATCTAAGTGCCTCCAGGGATGATGACTCCACTGCTTCCCTGGACAGCATGTTCTGGGCTTTGACAACCCTTTTAGGGGGAAGAAATTGTTCCTCATATCCAACCTAAACCTACCCTGGTGCAATTTGAAACTCTTTTCTTGTCCTGTCAGTAGTTACTAGGAGGAAAAGAACTGACTCCTAGCCGGCTCCAGCCTCCTTTCAGGGAGTTGTAGAGAGCCAGAAAGTCTTCCTTCAGCTTCCTCTTCTCCAGACTAAAAAACCTCAGTTACTTTAGCTATTCCTCATGAGATGTGCTTCCCTTTAAAAGTATTTTACAGCCATTATTTCTATACACGTGTATCTTGCACAACCAATGCACAGCATGATACCACTCAGGCAAATCAGCAGCAGTGCAGAAGCACTAAGTGACTGGGTGAAATCCTGATCCTTCCAATAACCATGCTGACCAGTGCCTCTGTCTGCCTGTAGCCCTGCTGATTCCCACTGGATTCAGCCAAGTGCTGGGAATTTCTGCTGCTGCAGAGAAATTTAGAAGGCTTTAGCTGACCATAGTCATGAGGCTAAAACTCAAACAGCTTTCTCTGACAGAAGCCTTTTTGTGTTTGGCAGATTGGTTCAAGTGAGTAAAAACTACCGATCGGTGATAAGAGCCTGTATGGAGGACATGCACCAAGCAGCCAGTGAGTTTGTTTCTTCTCTTACTGCAATAAAGGGAAATGCTATTTATGATTTTAAAAGTAGCATTTCAATTGTAAGTTAGTGCAACTGCTGTAAAACAGCATGGATAGATTTCAGGAATTGTTAAGACTCCATTTCCAGCTGGGAGGTTTCCAAGTTCGTTTGCAAATCTGGTCAGAGATTTTTTTTTTTTTTCCCCCACAGTATTTTAGTTGATTTTTCTGGGGACTTGCAGCCATTTCCTATCAGGTTTCAGTTTTATGAGAAACTGAGTCCAAACTAACATCTTGCACCCCTGCAAAAGTGGTAGATTTTGGTCTTCTTTTCCATCTGTGCCCTGGAGCAATATCCAGTTTTGCACAGGATTTATTAAAAAAAAAAAAAAAAAGGTGATCCAGTTTTATATAAAAATCAGCTTTGCCATGCGTATACTCAGTAAAGTCTGTGCTTGATGAGTGATCAGGTATTATTGTCTCTGTCAGCCCAGAAAGGGCTGTGAAAGGGAAATACGTCACCATTTAACTTTCCTCATTCTCCCTCCAGTTTCAGCCCGGGACCCTGCCCTGCACGGCCAATATAGCACTCAGGTAACCTGCGGTAAACTGAACATGAATCACTGACTAGGAAATTCACCAAGGTCAAGGATGGGGCTTTTCAGATTTAAGTCTGGCTTAGTGTATAGTGGATGTGTTTGTGACCAAGAATAAATAGCTCGTGTATAAGAAGAGCAAATTGCTCACAGTATTTTGTTAGCTGTAGTAATATTGCTTTGTTGGCCTTTTTTTTTTTTCTTGCTTGCTTTGGTGGTTGTCTCCTTAAATCTCAGAAGTGCAAAAAGGCTGAAAAGAATGCTTTCTCTTCTATTTAGTGTTTTACACTAATGAGAGATTATCATCACATTTCAAAACGCAGCTTCAATATTTTCTAAGTTTAATATGTGTAAAGAAGTTGTGCTCTGTTTCTGCCTTCACTTGTACCTCTTAAAATGTCAGTATGACATCTCCCGTCTGTGAGAACTGAGCTTAACCAATTGCAGATGCTTTGGGGGCGTTAAAAATCTCCTAACTAGAATAATTACTAAAACTTGAAGGATGGCCTTGCATTATTTTTTTTCCAGGTTTCTATTCTCTCTGCAATGGAGTTGATCTGGAACCTGTGTGAGATTCTGTTTGTTGAAGCAGCTGCAGGTGAGCACTGAACTATCATAGAATCATAGAATCACAGAATGGTAAGGTTGGAAGGAACCTCAAGGATCATCTAGTTCCAACCCCCTGCCATAGGCAGGGACACCTCCCACTAGCACAGGTTACTCAAGGCCTCATCCAGTCTGGCCTTGAACACCTCCAGGGAGGGAGCAGCCACAGCCTCCCTGGGCAACCTGTGCCACTGCCTCACCACCCTCACTGTAAAGAACTTCCTCCTAACATCCAGTCTAAATCTCCCCTCTGCCAGTTTAAAGCCATTGCCCCTTGTCCTGTCGTTGCAGGACCTTGTAAATAATCCTTCCCCAGCCTTCCTGTAGGCCCCCTTCAGATACTGGAAAGCTACTATCAGGTCCCCTCAAAGCCTCCTCTTCTCCAGGCTGAAGAGCCCCAACTCTCTCAGCCTGTCCTCATAGGAGAGCTGCTCCAGCCCTCTGATCATCTTTGTGGCCCTCCTCTGGACCCGCTCCAACAGTTCCATGTCCTTCCCGTGCTGAGGGCTCCAGAACTGCACACAGGACTCCAGGTGGGGTCTGACAAGAGCAGAGTAAAGTGGCAGAATCCCCTCCCTTGCTCTGCTGCCCACGCTTCTCTTGCTGCAGCCCAGGACTTGGTTGCTGTCTGGGCTACATGTGCACACTGCAGGCTCATGTTGAGCTTTTCATCACCCCAGACTCCAAGGTCCTTTTCCTCAGGGCTGCTCTCCAGCCATTCACCACCCAGCCTGTATTTGTGCTTGGGATCCTGATGGGCTCTTTATTTGCATGTTTGTATTTAAAATGTGTCATATTCTAACATGTTTCAGAGCTATGACAAGTGTCAACAAGCCTTTTAATACCTCCTTTGCCTCAGTAAATTGCCTGCTTCATAGTGAATTATGTCAAGAAGTAGATTTGCCTTCTACTTTTCCCCTTTGTGTAGTTCCCTACAATTTAAATTGCTGTTCCAACAGAAAAGTGGCAAAGAGGAGGGATATCAAAAGTTGCAAATTTGACATCTTTAAGCAGCAAATGTGTTGATGCCAAGTAACATACATTCTCTGATGCAACTCTAAGATGCCAGTTCTGAAGTCAGTTTGTTCACATCAGCATTTTAAAGGGAAATGGGATTATGCACACAAAGAGACTACTCACACAGTCCCAGAACTCGGAGAGGTTCACAAATTGTAGATTACTTAAGCTCCAAAATTAATTACCCAGTGCCAGATTTCCTCCTCACATTCAATTAGTACTGATGAGTCGATGCTAAATTAAACAGAAACATTCAGTATTTCTTTTGGCATTGCAAGATTTATGATCTGAACCACCTTTTAAATTTTCAAGTAAGTGGTTGGGGGACACTGCCAGGCTTCACTGCTGTTCTGTCTAACATTTGCCACACAGAAATCTATCAGCAGTTTGGTGCTCCCACAGCCCTGGCCACTGAAGGAACTCTATTCCTTTGTGATTTGAGGGTGAGAAATAAAAATCCAATCACTGAACTTTAGGTAAAGACTGTCAAACCATTGAGGTTAGAAAGCATGTAAACTAGCAGCCTGGGAACAAACAGCTGGGAGCTAACAGAATGAAATCTCTGCATAAAGCTGGTCCCCTTCTCCTTCGCCTCCTTGACTGGGTTCGGCTTCATATCTGTGATGTGGACAACATGGTCCGTGAGGTTCTGAGCAGTGAAAATCCATCCAAGCATGAGCTCTTCTGGAACGTGGTGAGTAGAGTCACCTGTCACCTTCTTCAAGAGAATTCCTGCCTCTGTGTTTTGCCTTCTTCCTCCCCACTCAATGCTAAACTGCATCTCAAAAGCGATACCTAGGACGCTGCTACTGTCTGCCTATATGGGTCTCAAGGTGAAGCCATTCTGAAGATCATCCCACCCTTCATTCCCACCCTGATCCTTTCACTTTCATGCTCCACAGAGGTCAAGACAGTATTTGAATTAGCAGGGCCTACAGTTTAAGCATTTTAACTCAGCTTACCTAAATCACAAGTGACAATTTCTCTCTGATACTCTTCTTGGGTGCACAGCTTAGTGCTCACAGACAGGTGGTTTTTGCAGGTGGATATCTTTGTCCTGCAAGGCCGAATGGATGAGGCACGGCACCTGCTCTCCAAGGAAGCCACTGCTGATCCCACCTCACTGCACATGTACAGAATCTTGGATGACTTAATGAAGAAGATGCCTGTGCCCAATGTATGTACAAAGTGGATCATTTTCACGTGGTTCCATTGGGAACAGAGATCAGAGGAATGGCAGCGTTAGTCCAATCGATTTCATCCCTGCTGTGGTTCCTGTAACACTGCAGCTTGTTGACCATTCAAACATCTCAGTCTCATTTACAGAAATAACATTTTCGTTCTTGAATTGCCCAAAAGACCCAACCATACAGGCAAAAACCTGTGAGTGGACAAACCAACACAGTTAGGAAGATAATTGTTGCAGCAGGATACATTATCCAGCTGCTGAACCAGTTCCTGTGGAGAACTGATCTCTTGTGGAGAATATTTTCTGAAGGCTTTGCCAGCAGAGGTTCCTTTTGCAGCAGTCTCCTTGTGGAGGGGAAACTGCACCTGCAGGAGGGTTATTTTTCATGGGACACTCTTAAGGTCCTTTGCCTTTGATATTAGGACTGAAGGGCAACTGATGTTAAGACACTTCAGGTGCAACTGCAGGGCAAGGAAAAATCTGTTAGCAGCCCTGTGTTTAGCTTGTAGCACAAAATAGCTGTGAGTTCAGCACAGGCACCTGTTGTGATTTGACTTGGTGTTTATTTTCTGTATCTTATCTCTGTTCAGCTTGGCAACACCCAAACACTGACTGAGATGGAGCTGAAATGGCAGCACTGGCATGAAGAATGTCAGCGTTATCTACAGGATGGAACTTTTGCTTCCAATTCCCACATGGAATCCATCTGCAAGGTGTGTTGCTGCTGGGGAGGGAGGAAACTGGACAAGTATTGGATCCATCCTTGTATTTCAGGAGCCCCATGTAGCTATAAATAGCTTTAACAGGCCTGATGATCCCTTCCTTGAATCAAAAAACTTCAGGCCAGCCTTCTGTACTGTGTTCTTTGTTGTGCAACAGTCTGGAAGACTGGGCAGATAATTTTCTCCTTGTGTCCAAGGCCGTTAAAGCTGCTTAGGAAACAAGGATTTGAGGAGACTCTGTTCTTTAATTCTCCTTAAATCCTCAACTTTGCAAAATGGGAGGAGTGCCTCTGAGGAGTTACAGTGCAGCTGTGCTGAACTTGCAGAATTACTCCATGTTTTCCTTCTGTTAGATCCTGCTGGGAGATGAGGATGCCATACTGGAGAAGAAGGAGCTCATGACTACTTGGTACCACTTCCTGGTTACACGACTCCTCTATTCCCACCCCACTGTGAAGCCCATGGAGCTGCGGTTTTATGCACAGGCATGAAGTACAACTTTTTACATCTCCACCATGTCTTGTGCACAAGGGTTGCTGTACTGAAAGGAGAACTTTGGGAGGGTTGACATCTTACAGCAACTACATTATCTGTGAGATGGTTCACTCTGATATGGGTCAAGAACTGGCTGGAGGGCTGGGCCTAGAGAGTGGTGGTGAATGGTGCCACATCCAGTTGGCAGCTGTCACCGGTGGTGTGCCCCAGGGACCAGTGCTGGGCCTAGTCCTGTTCAATATCTTTGTTGATGATTGGATCAGGGGACTGAATCCATCATCATTAAGTTTGCAGATGACACCAAGTTAGGAGCAGGTGTTGATCTGCTGGAGGGAAGGAGGGCCCTGCAGAGGGACCTGGACAAGCTGGATGGGTGGGCAGAGGCCAATGGGATGAGATTTAACAAGGCTAAGTGCAGTGTCCTACTCTTTGGCCACAACAACCCCAAGCAGTGCTACAGGCTGGGGACAGAGTGGCTGGAGAGCAGCCAGGCAGAGAGGGACCTGGGGGTGCTGGGAGAGAGTAGCTGAACATGAGCCAGGAGTGTGTACAGGTGGACAGGAGAGCCAATGCAACCTGGCCTGGATCAGGAAGAGTGTGGCCAGTAGGACAAGGGAGGTTATTCTGCCCCTGTACTCTGCACTGGTCAGGCCACACCTTGAGTCCCAGGTCTAGTTCTGGGCCTCTCAATTCAAGAGAGATGTTGAGGTGCTGGAAGGTGTCCAGAGAAGGGTGACAAAGCNGAGTGTGTACAGGTGGACAGGAGAGCCAATGCAACCTGGCCTGGATCAGGAAGAGTGTGGCCAGTAGGACAAGGGAGGTTATTCTGCCCCTGTACTCTGCACTGGTCAGGCCACACCTTGAGTCCCAGGTCTAGTTCTGGGCCTCTCAATTCAAGAGAGATGTTGAGGTGCTGGAAGGTGTCCAGAGAAGGGTGACAAAGCTGGTGAGGGGCCTGGAGCACAGCCCTGTGAGGAGAGGCTGAGGGAGCTGGGGGTGTGCAGCCTGGGAAAGAGGAGGCTCAGGGCAGACCTCATTGCTGTCTACAACTACCTGAAAGGAGGTTGTAGCCAGATAGGGTTGGGCTCTTCTCCCAGGCAATCAGCAACAGAATGAGGGGATACAGGCCCCAGTTGAGCCAGGGGAGGTATAGGCTGGATGTTAGGAGGAAGTTCTTCACAGATGGAGTGATTGGCATTGGAATGGGCTGCCCAGGGCAGTGGTGGAGTCACCATCCCTGGAGATGTTCAAGAAAAGACTGGATGAGGCACTTAGGGCCATGGTCTGGTTGATTGGATCAGGCTAGGTGATAGGTTGGGCTGGATGAGCTTGGAGGTCTCTACCAATCTGGTTGATTCTGAGATTCTATGATTCCTGGAGAGGGAGGACTCTCCTAGAGAGTGAGACTGATACAGCTGACAAATAGTTGTTGAGGACTTGGTCTCTTCAGTGCCTCATGTCACCAGTCTTGTCCTGTTTTCCCAGTTTCCTTCTGCTAAAAGGACAAATCTGTTTTGTTAATGTGTTCAGTCTCTATGACTTAGCATTTCCCATAAAATAATCTAAATGAGGCTGCTCCATCCAAACAAACATCTTTCTTTTACCACCTCACAGAGCTTCTGCATTTATCTTCTCTTGTAATCTCATTCCACAGTCTAGTATGGACCTGTTCCTGGGTGGAGAAAGCAGCCCTGAGCCTCTAGACTCGATTTTAATGGCAGCCTTTGAATTTGAGATCCACCAAGTGATCAAGGAATGCAGGTTGAGTTTTAAGGTTTTTGATTCTCTGGTTCTAAACTTGCTTCTGTGTGCATGTACTCCAGTAGTAGCTGGGGTAGGGGATATGGGTACACCTCACCTGGTCATCCTTTCAAAGAATTTAGCAAAAATAAGTGAAGCAGGTAGCAATTAAAAGTATTCCATTAGGTCAGGGACATTGCAGCCAGACAGTACAGTTTCTGTGTTGGTAAGAAATGGCTGTGGGAAACCTGAGGCATCCCTTGGCAGTGGTAGGCTCAGTTATTTTCTTTCTTTTGCTTGCTTCAAATACAGCATTGCCCTGAGCAACTGGTGGTTTGTGGCTCATCTGACTGACCTGCTGGATCACTGTAAACTCCTGCAGTCTCACAATCTCTAGTAAGTGTTTCTTTGCATTTATTATTCAGATACCCAGCAGCAGGGATGACTGAAACAGCATGAAGAATTTGGTTCAGCAGGAGCATCTTGGGCTGAAGATGGAGAATAAAGGTGGTGCAGATGCCTCAAGTTAGAGACAGCCCAGATGTGCTGAGAAGCAGTTGCTGACCTGATGAGTTTGCCATGGTGTCAGCAGTGCCTCTCAGTAAAGTTAGGGATTGCTTTTTAAGAGATCATTGAATCTGAAATACAATCAAGGGCCAAAATGTTTGTGATTGTGGAGAATGGTGAGAAACTCAACTAAAAAGAGTTTCTGTACCTATTTTCTGAATGAATTCAATTGACCAATTGAATTTTGCTCTCTGAATTCCCTTGAAGTTTCTTGAAAGTACTTTTGAGTGATTAAGTGCTGCAAATACTTGGCAGGCAGAGAAAGCTGACCTGCATGCTTAGGCCTGAGGGATTAATTTAATTAAGACAGCCCATGAGAAAACATGCTGCATAAATTACAAGAACTTGTGAAATAAAATCAGGCTGTTTTTTTTTCCAATGAGGTGCACAGAATAACCCCTTCTTTCCTCTCTTCCTCCCTAGTTTTGGTTCAAACATGCGTGAATTCCTTCTGCTGGAGTATGCTTCAGGACTCTTCTCCCACCACAGGTAGAAACTCCTTATTAACTCAAAGGACAGACTAACACTGAGGCAGCCAAAGCAAAAAAAACCCTACACATTAATGAAGTAAAAAGGAAAAACTTCTAAAAAGCACTGTTAGGATTTCAGCAAAGATGTCCCTAAAGATCACACAACGTTAGCACATCTTTCCTGAACCAAAGACAGAAGCTACCCATCAAACATATTGACCCCATCAAACATACTGAACCAGGACAGAATTGCTCCTGCCACTGTGGCTATTTTCACACAAAATGCATCAGGTGTTAGAAGGGACCCTCAAAGGTCCTCTTGTCCAAACCCCCTCCAATCAACAGGGACATCTCCAACCAGATCAGGTTGCTGTGGACCCCCCCATCAAGTTTGACCTTGAATGTCTCCAGGGATGGGACCTCAACCATGTTTCTGGGTGACCTGTTCAGTATTTCACCACTCTCAATGTGCAGAACTTCCTTCTTATGTCCAACCTAAATCTATCCTGCTCCAGTTACAAACCATTGTGCTTTATCCTATCGCTCCAAGCCCTTCTAAACAGTCTTTCCCCTTCAGATAACAAAATGCAAGCTCTAAGGTCTCCCTGAAGCCTTCTCTTCTCCAGGTGCAGAGTAATTGGCACCAAAGCAGCTGTGCCCAAAGCTGTGCAGTGTGTAGCTGGTGTCTGGTAGCAAGTGAAAGCCAAAGTCTGAACACCAACTGAATCAGAGCTGTTACCAGTGTGGATTCAGATTCTCCTTGTGGCTTTTCTGTCATGTTTACTTATGATTTGTGACTGAGATACTTGATGGTTTTTCCTCTCTCAGCTTGTGGCAGCTGGGGGTAGATTACTTTGACCACTGCCCAGAGTATGGCAGAGTGTATCTGGAGCTTCACATTGAACGGATCCCCCTTAACACGGAGCAGAAGGCCCTCAAAGTGCTGAGGATCTGCGAGCAGAGGCAGATGCATGAGCAAGGTGATTTTGAAATCTCATTATTTTCTAATGATAGAAATGAAACTGCTGGATAATTCTGCTTCTCTCTCCTCTGTCTTCTGTGAAGTCCGCAGCATCTGTAAGATCATGGCCATGAAGGCTCTGCGGAACAACCGCCTGGGCTCTGCCCTCTCCTGGAGCATCAGAGCCAAGGATGCAGCTTTTGCCACCCTGATATCTGATCGGTGAGTCAGGGAGCAGCTCTCAGGGGCTGAAGGCAGCAGGAAAGGTCCTGCTGCAGGCAGAGGGGGATTGTCTTTCCTGCAGACCAAGCACCTGCTTCCGGACTAGCATAGGACATGCTTGAGTACTCTCATCTGTGACACCCTAGCTGTTTCCCTTCTACACTGTTCATGAAGTCTAGAGGTGCAATAGATCTGCTTTAGCTAACAGTCCAGTCCTCTCTCACCTTGCTTTGCTGAGCATTTCTCTTGACAGCATTGCTCATCCCTTTCACTTGCCCTGATCCAGCTGTTTGATGGGCTGCACAGTGAGCCAGGGAACTGATCTGGGTGGAGGATAATCCCCTTCTGGGCTTTACTCAGCTGTAACCAGTCTAGTTCACCATGCAGTGGCCAGACAAGTCTGTGGGAGGTTGGAAAAAACCACATTTATGTGAAAAATCTCAAGGTACAATTCCAAGATGTGTAACAAAGAGGAAAGGTTTACTGTCTCCCTGGTTTTGGATGAGATTTGTCACAGTATCTGACCTCGCAGGGGTAGGAAGGTTGGAACACAGTTGAAGAGAAGGCTTCCAGGAGACCTGATAGTAGTCTTCCAGGATCTGAAGGGGGCCTACAGGAAGGCTGAGGAGGGACTATTGACAAGGGCTTGCAATGACAGGACAAGGGCCTATGGGTTTGAACTGGCAGAGGGGAGATTTAGACTGGGTGTTAGGAGGAAGTTGTTTGCAGTGAGGGTGGTGAGACACTGGCACAGGTTGTCCAGGGAGGTTGTGGCTGCTCCCTCCCTGGAGGTGTTGAAGGCCAGGTTGGATGAGGCCTTGAGCAACCTGTACTACTAGGAGGTGTCCCTGCATATGGCAGGGGGTTGGAACTGGATGATCCTTGAGGTCCCCTCCAACCTTACCATTCTGTGATTCTAATGCTTAGCTCAGGCCTAGGCAAAAGCTACAGCACCCTTGTTGGCAATCCCTGTCATATATATTTTTTCTTTGCTAATTGGAAATAAGCAAGTACCAAACCCTTTGCAGAGCATAATTGTGAAATTACACCCTGGGTAGCTGGCCAGACACTACCCCATCCTCAGCAGTGAAAAACATGAGCAGTATGAGGTTACTGCTTTGGGATATTTTTGGTTTGGTTTTGTTTTTCATTTGTTCTTTGAAGTAGTGGAAATCATTATATTTCTTTCAACAGAAGGTGAAAGAAAACATCACAGGAAGCAGCTCTGAAATAAAAAAAAAAAAAAGCAGCACAATGAAGGCTGTGACAAAAGAGATGAAAAGCTTTTAGAATTGTTCCTGCTGCTTACCAAGTTGTTTTTTTTCACCCAGCAGAAGAAAGAAAAGAAAAGGAAAAAAAAAAAAAAAGAGCTTTTGTTGTGATCTGGGAGGGTGTGTTTATCCATCCACCAGCCTCAGCTTCCTGTGCTCCTTCCTTCACTTACTCCTTTTAAAGAGTAGATGTCACAACTACCACAAAAGTAAAGGAATAAATGAAGTGTCTGGTTCAACACACATGACACCAGGTCATTGGCCACTCCCAGGAAATGGCCTGATGGCTTCTGAAACCCTCACAGGAGGCCGATGAAGACAGAACTCAGTTGTATAGCAGAATTTTCTGGGAAGGGATTAGGAGATACAGAATGAATGAGGACAGTGTTGGCCCCTCTAAGCTCTGATTGTGCTTTACTTTCTCCCTAGATTCCTGAAGGACTATTGTGAAAGGGGCAGCTTCTCTGACTTGGACCTCATTGATAATTTGGGACCATCCATGCTGCTTAGTGACCGCTTAACATTTCTTGGTGAGAAGAATCCAGAGGTTCATTCTGCTGTTATTTAGCACATGGTTAACTCCACAGGATTGCTCTTCCTCCATCTAGCTAGATCCTGGTTTAGTGTTTAGGAAAACAAGTGACTGAATTGACCACCAACTCCATATGGGCAAGCAGGGTGCCCAGGTGGCAAAGAAAGCCAATGGCATCCTGGCTTGTATTAGAAATGCTGTGTCCAGCAGGAGCAGGGAGGTGATTGTCCCCTTCTGCTGGGCTCTGGTGAGGCCACACCTCAAATGTTGTGTTCAGTTTTGGGGATCTCAATACAAGAGATGTTGAGGCACTGGAGCCAGTGCAGAGGAGAGCAAGGAAGCTGGAGAATAAATCTTAGGAAAAGTGACTGAAGGAGCTGAGGATAGTTAGTGTTAAAAAGAGGAGGCTCAGGGGAGACCTTATCACTCTCTACAGCTACCTGAAAGGTGGAGAGGTTGGTGCTGGTCTCTTCTCACAGGTAATTAGTGATAGAACAAGGGGGAATGGCCTCAAGCTGCAACTGGATAGGTTTGGACTGGACATTAGGGAAATTTTTGTCCCAGCAGGAGTGGTCAGGCACTGGAATGTGCTGCCCAGGGAGGTGTTTGAGTCACCAACCTTGGATGTGTTTAAAAGTCGTTTGGCTGTGGTGCTTGGGGCTATGGTTTAGGATGAGCCTTGTAGAGTAGGATTGACCTTGATGATCCTGAGGGGCTTTTCCAACCTGGATGTTTCTGTGATTCTGTGACTGAAGGTGATTTGGGATGCAGTCTGCTTGCTGCCAGGAGGCTGCACTCACAGCAGGGACATGTTCTGCACTGCTTTGAGTCTTGAATTCTGACTTGTGTGGCCTTCCCCTTTCTTAGTCTTTTTCCAGGCTCTATCACCAGCTAGATAGACTTTGAAATGTTAGCAAACTCAATTTGGAAGACCTCAGGGAATTTCCTTGGAAAAGCAACCCACTGGGTTAACCTATTTTGACAATGTGGCAATTTTACTAACTTGATGAAACTCTCCAGTGCCTTCAAGCTTACTCAAACAACAGATCTCTCCTACCCCTCCAACAGAGCAGCTGTGCCAAGCAACAGTGGAGGCCTCCAGCTTGATTCCTTTACATACCACAGCTCCCTTCTGGCTGGCACAAATGTGGGCTGTGGTCACCTCCCCATCTGGCTGCAGCTGCTCTGGCCTTTGATTAATGGACTGAGAGAGGAAGTGGAGCTGAAATGCACCTTTCTCTGGAACTGGGGCAGTTAGCAAGCCCTATTACCAGGGCCAAAATCTAACAGAAATTTGGAATAGCTGCTGGTAACTGGACTGACTCCTTTCTGGCTGACACCAGCATTACAGTGAGGGTGATCCTGAATTTGATCTGCTCCCACTGAGTACAAGCTTGCAAATCTGGAACTGTATTTCCTTCCTGTAAACCTTATCCTAAATTAAACCTAGAAGCCAACTGTGACTTACCAAATTGGTGATCCCTCAGCTCTCCATATGCTCAGCATCAACCAGTGACCCTTGCTTCAGCCCCAGAGCTCTGTAGTTTAGTTGTGTAGCTGTGGTTATAGAGAAATCACTTCCCTTTTTGTAGAGAATCACAGAATAGCTCAGGTTGGAAGGGATCTCAGAGATCATCTATTCCAGCCTCCTCACCATGGGCAGGGACACCTATCAACTAGACTCAGCTGCATAAGGCCTCATCCAGCCTGGCCTTGAACACCTTCAGGGAGGAGGTATCCACAATCTCCCTGGGAAGCCTATTCCAGAGTCTCACCACCTTCATAATGAAGAACTTCTTCTTAAGATCCAGTCTAAAACTACTCTCCCTCAGCTTCAAACCATTCCCCCTTGGCTAGACACTCTTATGAAAAGTCCCTCTGCAGCCTTCCTGTAGGATCCCTTCAGGTATTGGAAGGCAGCTTTAAGGTCCCCCCAGAGTCAAGTCTTCTCCAGACTGAACAACCCTAGCCTGCTCAGTCTATCCTCACAGAAGTGCTCCAGCCCTTGGATCACCTTTGTGGCCCTCCTCTGGACTTGCTCCAACAGCTCTGTGCCCTTCTTTTGATCAGGACACCAGAACTGAGCACAGTATTTGAGGTGGGGGTCTCACAAGAAGTATAAAGGAAGAATCACCTCTCCTGACCTGCTGGCCACATTCCTTGTTTTTCTTCTGGAGGATTTAGAAGCTTCAGGGGTACTTTTGCTGGACAACTTTCACACATCTCTATCTTCAGCTCAACCATTAGTCAAAGGTGAACTGGAGTTGGAGTCCTTACTTCCAGTATTTGGACAGTTTAGCACATACAAAGAAAAAGATAAAACTTGCCTTCATCCTCAGCCAGTTCTCACTTGCTGGATATTGATCTAGCTAACTTTTAGCAAAAGCAGAACTTTCCATCTTAACCAAGATCTCAGTTTCTATTTAAGCAGTCAGGAAGACACTGAAGCCTTTCAGAGCTCCTGATACTCTGTGATATCAAAAAGAACATTCCCCCCCCACCACCTCTCCCTGCACAGTCTCTCCAAGCCACTGGTGCTGGTGCTCACCCTGCAAACACTCCACACCAGGCAGTATCAGTTAGCAAACAGCCTAGTTCAAAACAATAAACCTCACCAAGAACAGAAACAGGTTTTTGGTTGCCTTTTCAGCCACTCTGTTTTGTCCTTCCTTCAAGCCCAAGACTTCCCTCAGACTCAGTTGCTTTGGAGACTCATTTTAAGGCAGGGAGTGGGGTGGGACTCTACCACAGGCTTCAGAGGAGCAAAGAGGCTTCCTGCCATCCAGCAGCCCAGGTCTGACAGACACTGACACCTCTGACCCTTCACCAACACCTGTGTGCAGGCAAGTACCGAGAGTTCCACCGGCTGTACGGGGAGAAGCGCTTCTCTGAAGCTGCCAGGCTGCTGCTGATGCTGATGACTGCTCACATTGCTCCTTGCACCTTCTGGATGACCTTGCTGACAGATGCCCTTCCCCTGCTGGAGCAGAAAGAGGTGAGCACACTGGGCACATGCACACAGCCTTTCTTCAGTTCCTGACAAGGTATCTCAAGCAGGTGAGCCCCCAGAGCAGGACTTGCACTGCCAGTGGTGGCAGTTCTAGAACTGTGTGGCTGTCCAAGTGTCTGCCAGTGGGAGCACACAGGCCACCCAGGACAGGACATTAAACTCACCTAGAAAACAGCAGCAGAATCCCTGTATGCTGGTTATTAAAGCACACACTTGCATCCAGTTCCTTCTGCTGATTGGCTTAGAGATTTTTTTAATGTGCTTCCTTATTCCAAGCCCAGTTTTTGCTTTAAGATCCCTCCAAAAAAATGACAACTTAGAAGTTGCAGATTCACAACTGGATGAAGCTCAGAGCACCTACACTGACCTCACGGCTGGCTCTGTGCAGAAGGTGGCACTAAAGCCCTCCCAAAGCCACTTTCAGCCTGAATTATCCTTTGATGCTGTGATGCAAAGGGTCAGAATGGAGTTGTGGGAGTGTGAGAGTGTTCCCTTGCTCTTAGCTGAGCTAGCTCAGGCCGGGTGATGTCCCTCACCTCAGTCCCTGTCACTTCCACAGGTGGTGTTCTCAGCGGAGCAGACTTACGAGCTGATGCGGTGCCTGGAAGACCTGACAGCAGGGAAGTCTGAGCAGCAGAAATTCCAGGTAGGTCCTGCTTTGAGGACAAGTGGATATGAATTGGTGGGGGGTGTAGGGGGGTTGGCCAAAGGAAGCTCCAAATTCATATTCCTTGGTGAGCACAGAAAAAGCAGGAGAGAGAGCCAGAGCTGCTGAGGCTGCTGTGTTGTGGCACTGTTAAAGGGTAGCCAAATGAGGCATCAGCAAGAGCAAACCCAGCACAGGAGGACTGCCACTCCTCACTGATTTGGATTGGACTCTGATGCTTCTCCAAGAGAAATAATTGCAAATGACACAGGCACCAATGACCTGAGATGCTGCCATCTAACAGCTCGAGCTGTGAGGTGTTCCAGGTGCAGAACAAGGAGCCACTTGCTACACACACAAACCTCTGCAGCTGCAGAAAAATGCTGAGTAGTGCCCCCTTGGGTTGCTCTCTCTACAACTACCTGAAGGGAGATTGGAGTGAGGAGGGGGCAGCCTCTTCTCATTGATGACAAGCTACAGGACCAGAAGAAATGGTTGATTGCTGTGCCAGGGGAGGCTTAGGCTGGATATTAGGAAATATTTTTTCACTGACAGAGTTGTCAAACATTGGAATGGTCTGCCCAGGACAGCAGTGGAGTCACTGTCCTTGGGGGTGTTCAAGGAGTGTGTGGACTTGCTGCTTAGGGACATGGATTAGTCTTCACCCTTCAGTGCTGGGTTGAGGGTTGGACTGGATGATCTTTGAGGTCTCTTTCAACCAGATATATTCTCTTTGATACATATTCTGTAAAAAGTAGGAAATGTAGCTTTGGTTCTTCTCAGCCTTGAAACAGGTAAATTTGCTCACACTCAATGACCTGCAGCCTTCCTTTCCAAAACCCAGAAAGAGGACACCTCTAAGCCAGAGTCTAAGCCAGAGTCTAAGCCAGACTCTGCTCACTTTCACAGAACCACAGAATGTTAGAGGTTGGAAGTGACCTCCAGAGATCATTTGAGTCCAACCCCCCTGCCAAAGCAGGATCTCCTAGGGTAGTCCCCACAGGAATGCATCCAGGTGGGTTTTTAAAGTCTCCAGAGAAGGACATTCCACAACCCCCCTGGGCAGCCTATTCCAGTGCTCTGTCACCCTAACTGTAAAGAAGTTTCCCCTCAGGTTGAGGTGAAACCTGTGTTCAAGTTTGCATCCATTGCTCCTTGTCTTATTGCTGCAGACCACTGAAAAGAGACTGGCCCCAGCCACTTGACACCCATCCCTCAGATATTTGCATACACTGATCAGATCTCCTCTCAGCCTTCTCTTCAGACTAAACAGCCCCAGAGCTCTCAGTCCCTCTTCATAGTGGAGAAGCTCAAGTCTCCCAGTTATCCTTATGGCTCTCTGATGGACTCTATCCAGCAGTTCCCTGTCTTGAACTGGGGAGCCCAAAACTGGATGCAGTATTCCAGGTGTGCTCTCAGCAGGGCAGAAGTAGCAGGAGAAAAGAACCTCCCTGTACCTGCTGGACACAGTTTTCTTGATCACTGTGTGCAGTTCTGGAGCCCTCAGCACAGGAAGGACATGGAAGTGTTGGAGCAGGTCCAGAGGAGGGCCATGAGGATGATCAGAGGCCTGGAGCAGCTCTGCTAGGAGGACAGGCTGAGAGAGTTGGGGCTTTGCAGCCTGGAGAAGAGAAGGCTTCCAGGAGACCTTAGAGTAGCCTTCCAGGATCTGAAAGGGGCTACAGGAAGGCTGAGGAGGGACTATTGACAAGGTCTTGCAATGACAGGACAAGGGGCAGTGGGTTTGAACTGGCAGAGGGGAGATTTAGACTGGATGTTAGGAGGAAGTTCTTTACAGTGAGGGTGGTGAGGCACTGGCACAGGTTGCCCAGGGAGGTTGTGGCTGCTCCCTCCCTGGAGGGGTTCAAGGCCAGGTTGGATGAGGCCTTGAGTGAGCTGTGCTAGTGGGAGGTGTCCCTGCCTATGGCAGGGGGGTGGAACTGGATGATCTTTGAGGTCCCTTCCAGCCTTACCATTCTATGATTCTGTGATCATTCTTCTAGGATGATGATGTTGAGAACACCAAAGTGGAGATGCTGAGACTTGCTCTTGCACGAAATCTTGCACGAGTCATCGTCAAAGAAGGCACATTGGATGGATCCTGAAGGTGGCAGTATGTGATTTTACTCCTCCTCTCTGGCTCATTGTACATAAACCTGACTCCTTTTCTAAGAATAAATGTCTTGTTTTGCATATTGCTTGGACATTTCTTCTTCTTTTCCAACAACAGAACTTTACAATGAACTCAAATGTAGCTTTTAAGAGGAAGCTGCATCTAACCATTAAGGTTGTTTGTGCCAACATGGCCTGGCAACCCTCTCCTGGTGAAGTAAACCTCACTACCAGCAGCAGCATAGAATCATTAAGCTTGGAAAAGACCTCCAGGACCTTTGAGTGAGTCCCAGCTGTTAATCCAGCACTGCCAGGTCACCACTAAACCGCATCCCTTAGCACCACATCTTACATGGCTCTGAAACCCCCTCCAGGGGTGGGTACTCCACCACTGCCCTGGGCAGCCTGGGCCAAGGCTTAACCACTTTTTCAAGTGAAGGAATTATTCCTAATGTCCAACATAAAGCTCCCTTGGCACAACTTGAGGCCATTTCCTCTCATCTTGTTACTTGGGAGAAGAGACTAACTCCTACCTGGTTCAAACCTCTCAGGAAGTTTTAGAGCCAGATGTCCCTTCCTTTTCTCCAGGCTGAACAACCCCCAGTTCCCTCAGCTGCTCCTCACCAGACCTGCCCTCTAGACTCTTCACCAGCTTCACTGCCCTTCTCTGGGCATGCTCCAGCACCTCCCTGTCCTTGGAGTAAGAGCCTCAAAACAAGCAGTGCCCAGCACAGAACACAACCGCTTCCCAAGCATCTCCAGTTGCTGTATCTCTTCTCTTTTTAACACCCAGACCTGACACGAGCCCACCTTTAAGCCACTGGGCTTTTGCAAAACATCAATTTCCCCATTTTTGCTAAGTTTGGATGGTCCTAAGGTGCTGGGTTGAACGTTTGGAATCCCAGAGCAGTGGTCAGTGAGGGCCTTGCACAGCACAGGATAGGGAAAACCATTTATTGACCATGCAGCAGCAGAGCAGACGCGTTGGAGCTGTATGTACAGGTTGCTATGAAGCAGGAAACTCACCCTGCAGACAAGGGACATTCATAGTTTCATTTCCAAAGCTTTGGACACTGGATTCTCAGCCAGACCACGGCACCAAGGCCAAAGCCATTCTGCAGAGGGAACTTGTGCTCTGCTGGCTTCCTCCAAGTCACAGTGAGATTCATCTGTAGGCACCTAAAGCAGTGAAACTTGCTTCCTCAGGACACACTACCGTGACCAAAGCACTGCTCTCATGCCTACTGTGTCTAAAGTGCTGGCAAGAACATGTCTGAAGCAGAAAGGATTCTCTCCTTGTCCTTTATCCTAGTCCACCAGTTTAAAACCTCTCTCTCTAAAGGATCCAAGCAACCTACCCATTGCCTCTCACCTACATTCTACATCTGTGAGGCTGGGGGTCTTCACGAACTTCAGACCAAGAGTTTATGAGGAGTTCCTTGGCCAAGTTCTAATTCCATCATCTTCAGGGCTTCTACAACTGCCTGGTGCTTCCAATGAGGACCTCAGGCATTTGAACCTGCTGAGTTCTTCACCTCTGCTGCTTTTCACTTTGCAACACAGTAAGGAAAACTCAACCACAAGTAGCTCCAAGCTGTGTTTGCAGCGATGGGTTTATGAGCCAGCATTAATTCCAGCAGTAAGTTCTCCTCTGGAGTTTCCTTACAACAGGCTGGGCTCTCTTGTACTGAGTTTCTCAGTGCTTGAGCTGACTGCTCCCATTCACCACTTGGTGTGAGCTGTTGCTTGACAGCACTGCTAGAAACACTGAGCTCAGAGTCCAAGGGCCCACCCTGCCTGTGCTTTGGTCAATGGATGTTAAAACCCCTGTTAATTCAAACCAGTTTGTCTCAAAGCCCATTTGAGGCACTGCTTGAGATTGGAATTCGAGAGGGAGAAGGAAGAGGCTGCTGGAATCAAGCTCTGGTGATTTAAACCTCGTTTCTGTGAGACTGGAGCTACAGAGGTCAGCTCTTCTGCCCCTGATTGTGCAGAACACTGATGTCCAGCCAAACTGCCTTCTCCTTTGTGGAGACAATTGCACTTAGCCACTTAATACAGGGAAGAAATAAAAGAGAGCATTAAACCCAGCACATGCACTGTCACAGCCCAGCAGAGCCTTCTTGCCTTTCACTGTCTGCTTGTTCCCCTGTAGGTATCCTACAGCTCTATTATTTACATCTTGTGTGTCATTGCACTCCTCTCATCAGAACACTGTATTCTACTACAATAATAATACTGCCTGCATGAGGGGATGTGAGAGACTCCCCTCCTGTCCCCTAGATTCGGTCACTGCACCTCATTAGTGATTGTAAAGGCATTTCTGTGCTCCAGGTGCTGTCCTCCACCAATACTGACCACTCCTCTCCAGCCCTCTTTACCTCCTCACTACACATCTCCTCCTTTCCCCACACTATGGAATGCAACAAAGGCAGACAGCTAACCAGTGGAACCATTAAAATGGTGGCCAAAACAGATAGGAGAGGGCAATGTAAAAAGAATTGCAGACAGAGCAGCGTGGCACATCAGGCAGCCAGGGTCTGCTGGCACTGGCCCTTGGAAAGGAGGCAGGGAGCTAAATGCCACTTCAGTGTGACAAACAAGCATTCCCTCACAGAGCCAGGGTTATTGCTCAGCATGCTTAGTGGGTCCAGCACTGAGGAGGTAAAGTCCAAGGGAGGGCACATGTAAGGGCTCTGCACTGAAGAAGCTCACGGTGGCATCATCACCCCACCAGCCTGTAGGTATCTCTGGACAGCAGTACAGGAACAAGGCAAGCAAACCCCCTTCTGCTGACAGGTCTCCCTTCAAAATACAACAGCTTCAAGTTTAAATAGAGTGGAAGATAGAACCAGATTCACCCAAAGGTCGAGATAAAAGCAGCCAGCACTGCCTGTTACCGGCTGCCACTCAGTTCATGCTTGGCAGGAATGTTCCAGGACCCCTTCAATGTGGGGCAAAACATTCTGGACTAAAGCTACAAGCAGAGTGGTCAGGACATGTAAACAAAGCTGAACATCACCAGTGGATATAGCATGTGTGTCCCTCCCCACGGCACATTCCTTCCAGTCCTGTGGGATCCTCTCCTGGTCCTGTCACAGAGTCTCTGGCAGTGTCCTAAGGTCATAGATTTCCCCACTGCTCTACCGGGGGAAACTGATCCACTTCTCCAACCTCTGTGCTGGGCTGGTCTCCCAGGGTGAAGGTCAGTCTGTACCTCAGCCTCACCTTCTCCTGCAGGAAAAACAAAACCCAAGAGCAACATGAGAACAGCCCCAGTTGCTCCTGCACAAAAACACTTCACTGTTAAGAGCTCCAGGGAGAGCACAACACTTCTGCTGCACATAGCAGGGAGAGGGGGCCCAAGGTTAAGCTCAGGGAGCAGTTCAGCTATTCAGCAAACCTGAGTCGTTTACCTGGCAGGTTTTATACCACAAAAGCTTTACTGCTGAGCATGGAATAGCAGGAGAAAAGCAGGAATGGCTTGAGGTAACAGTTTGGACATACATGGCCAGCACCCATTGCTCGCTGCTCTCCAGTGAGCCTGAAGGATGCTGCTGGAAGAGGTCAACATTTTCAGAATTGAATTCCTCATCATGTGGAGGAAAATAAAACAATTCCTGCTCTGCAATATTCCCAGTAAAACGTGAAGCAGGAGATGGAACCAGTCTTTCAGTGAGGGGAACTCCATGTGCCTCACAGAGTTTTTCAACAAAACCCTCCTACATTATTATCCTTTTGGATCTCAAAGCTTCCAGCTGACACTTCAAGGACCTTTTTGCTGTAATTTTAAGCAGTAACCTATAGATTTGCCAAGGATTAGAAACTGCTTCAGCACACAGCTGTGAGCTTTATGGAGCAGGTTACTGAAATGAGTAGCAACAGCACAGAGAAAGAGGTAGTCAGCAAAGCAAAGAGGGAGCCACATTGCTGGACTGGCCACAGGTACTCCCTCAAACACTGGAGCTGATGTGATCTGACTTCTGTCTGCTGGTTCAGGTCTGTCAGGCTACATCCTCTACTGCCCCAGCTAATTTGACATCAGTCTCATTATCACCAAAGCCAGGCACTTGCAGTGCACATGGGAGTCAGCACAGCTACTGCTAGGGCTCTGACATCTACCCTTTAAAGCCAAGCTTTAGATGACTGTTGCCCTTTTGCTGGGACAGAAGTACAGAACCTCTTTGTGCCTCTCAGTGCCAACATGGTCTGTTGGAGAAGAGATTTTGCAGGGCCCTGAGCTGAAACACCCCCAGTGACCTCCTCTGGAGGGCAAGGTAGGAACAAACAGCTGCATCTGCTCAAACATTTGCCTCATCCTCCCCACGAAATTCAGGTCACAGCAAATATGTCCAAGGAGGACAGGATAAATCCCACTCCATGATGATCTGCCCCTCTCACCTTTGCAGGATTTGCCAGAAGCATGACTTGGGTGATGGCAGCAGGTGGTTGGATGGGGTTGAATGGAGACAGTTCTGTGCCAGAGGGTGGTTGTAACTTCACCTTCATGGACTGCAATTGAAAAAGAACACAGAACCTCAGAGACCACCTCCTACCTTGGGGACAGAGATACCCCACACACAGGCTGGGGAGGTAACCATACAGACTGGAGACAATCAACCCAGATGTGAGAATGAGGCAGCAAGAGTCAGCCCAGCTTGCACAATGTGATGGGCACTGAAAAATCAGGTGAACACCAACAGCTCCTTCCTATCTGAGTTGTCTACTGTCAGAGGCTTTCATGCAAACACTTCCACAACAGCAGGCAGGGCACAGCTGAGACTGGGCCAGCCTTCAAAACACAAAGCTGGCCATCCAAAATTACCTAAGTGCAGTAAGACCACAATGGAACTTACTGTCAGATTTAGGATGACTTTAGGACACGAGAAAGTGGCTTCAAGTTTCACCACAGGAGGTTAGGTGTTGGGAAAAACTTCTATACCAAAAGGGTTTTCAAAAACTGGAACAGGCTGCCCAGGCAAAGTGGTTGAATTGTATCCCAGGATGTATTGAAAAGCCATCTCTAGATGTGGTGCTCAAAACTATGGTGTAGCAGTGGCCCTGGCAGAGCTAGAAAAATGGTTGGACTCAATGATCATAGAAAGAGTTAGTTGGAAGGGACCTCAAGATCATCTAGTTCCAACCCCATACCAGAGACAGGGACACCTCCCACTAGTACAGGTTGCTCAAGGCCTCATCCAACCTGGCCTTGAACACCTTGAGGAAGGAGCATCCACAACCTCCCTGGGCAACCTGTGTCAGTGTCTCACCACCCTCACTGCAAACAACTTCTTCCTAATATCCAGTTTCAATCTCCCCTCTGCCAGTTCAAACCCAATCTTCCTCATCCTGTCATTACAAGACCTTGTCAATAGTCCCTCCCCAGCCTTCCTGTAGGCCCCCTTCAAATACTGGAAGGTTACTCCAAGGTCTCCTCAAAGCCTTCTCTTCTCCAGGCTGCAGAGTCCCAACTCTTGCAGCCTGTCCTTGTAGGAGTGGTGCTCCAGCCCTCTGACCTGGCCTTAATGGTCTTAGAGGTCTTTTCCAACCACAGTAAGTCTGCCATTCTGTGTTTTAGAAACTGATTCTAAAGACCTCAAAGGTGGCACTGTGCTGTCTGAGCCATCTTCATGAGCAGATACAGCTGGACTGACCTGAGCAAGAAAAACAGAACTCTTAACTCCCTGCAGTCCTTGACTCACCCTGGCCCTGACAACCACCTTTATGTTTTGGTAACAGCACAGCTTTAGGAGGGTAGAACCAGGCTGTGCCCAGGCCCTGAGTTCATAGAATCACAGAATGCTTTAGGTTGGAAGGGACCTCAAGGATCATCCAGTTCCAGCCCCACTCCATAGGCAGGGACACCTCCCACTAGAAAAAGTCACTCAAAGCCTCATCCGGCCTGGCCTGGAAGACCTCCTGGGAGGTAGCAGGAGCACCCAGGCACTCCTGACCACAGAGTTTCCCTACCTTGGGCACGGCAGCCTGCAGCACGATGTTCTTCACGGGCAGCGGTGCCGTGTTCAGCATGGAGACCACCACCACCAGCACGTCGGAGCGGCCCGGAGGGCACTCCCTGGCGAAGTGCAGCAGGATCCGGAAGCCGTTCTTGTCGTAGGCTGTGACCGGCAGGGCACTGCCTGCCACGGAGAGAAGGGCAGAGGGCTGCAGGTCTGTGCTGCAGAAATCCCCTGCAGTGGCAGTGGGCAAGCTGACTGCCCAGCTGGCACAGCCCAGCCTCGCTTTGCCCAGCAGCTTTGCTTCTAAAAAGCACTGGGAGAGAGGCGAGAAACTTGGGATACTTACTGGGTTTAATGGATTCCAAGGGAACGTGGACATTGGCCAAGGAAATTTCAGCTGCTTTCATGGGGCTGCCCTGCTGCTGGAGCGATGCTGGCTGGAAGAGAGGACTTCCTGTGCCAGCGGTGCAGCTGCTTGGGAAAGGAACCGGAGGGGCTCCTGGGGCAGCGGCTGGCAGCCCTGCAGGTGCTATTAACGGGGCAGAGGAGATGGTGGTTGGTAAAGTAACCCCAGGGTACACTGAGGGTGCCGCCATGCCCTGGGTGACAGTCCTGCAAGAGAGACAGAAAGACGTGGGAAGCTGGGCTGAAAGGGAACCAGAAAGAACAGCAGATCGTGGGCACAAAGCAATGGCCCAAAGGCAGGCTGGAGCCTCTGACTCGCTATGGTCTCATGTAAGAAGCAGAGCTACAAGGAAAGGGGGGGTGGTAGAGTCAGGCCTCACTCCTCAAAGTCCAAAAGAAAGCAGAATCTCATCTTGGCAAAGATGAGCAAGGCTTAGATAGGCAAAGGGCTCTGTACCTCAGCAGCTTGTTCAATTTTACACCACACATCTGCATCAGGCAACGGCACAGCTGCTGTGCTCTACCAAGCAGTGCCTGCCCTTCCCTCCCATGTTAGTTTGTAAACTGAAACCCTCTGAGAACAAAAGTCCAAATCAGACATTCCTACCAAAGCAGAAAGTCTGCCTCTGAACCTGGTGCAGCAGTAAGCTGGACTTTGTAACTGCAGAGACAAAGCAAAGCTGAGGACTTTTAGTTACCCTTTGGCTTCTTCGAGGAGTTGTCCCAGTGCATCCATCTTCTGTGATGTACTGCTCCCTACAGCTGAGCTGAAGTACCCAGGAGCAGCTGGAATAGTCTTAGGAGGCCCCACAGGGGCAGTTGCTCCAGCAGAGAACACAAATGGTGCTGAGTTTGGTGCTGGGATGCTGGGAGCAGTCTGAGAGGCTGTGAAAGCAGAGGGCAGCGTCACTGATGCCCCACATGTGGTCTGTGGTGCGTGATGAAGAAGAGGGTTCCCTGCAGCGTTGCAAGCAGTCACCATCTTTGGATTAAAGAAGTCCAGGTCCAGCTGGTCATTCTGCAAGAGAAGCCAGGTAGATGCTGTAACCCCCTGCTCCCTCCTGCTGCAGGTGGCAGTGTTACAGAGGGAGAGAGATTTACCGCAAACACAGGTGCTGGGTGGCAAGCAGCAAAGTCTGAGGCCTATGTCAGGGCTACATCTGATCTGTAATTTAAGCAAAGGAAGTGCTAACATCACAGGGGGCAGGATGGGAAGCTGAGAAAGCCAGGTTCAGGGGTACCTACTCTGTTCAGACACAGATTTCAGGGCTAAGCCAGACTGCCCCTCAGGAAGAGCTGCCCCTCTGCCTCTCTATGTGTGTAGTGTGTCCTGAGACCTCCCACCACGACAACCTCCCTTTCCCCTGAGCCCCTCCTTTGTACCTCAAACATGCTCCACTGGTTGTTTTCTGATGTCTCCTTCACTGCTGCAGGGGCTGGGTCATTCAGGCCTGAAAGGGAAAATGACAAGTAGGTGACTGGAGAAGAACATGAGCTAGGTGTCATCCCCTGCTAGTTGTGCCACTACCAAAATGCTTCGTTCAGCTCTGCCAGAGCCCAGGAACCTGATGAAAGACTGAAATGGGTTGCAAGTCTCTGTTGAGGAAAAGAGACTGACAGCACCAGTAGCTGACAGTCACATCCATTGTCCACAGCTCTTCTAACCCTTCCTGATCTGCAGGGCCTGCTGATGCTCTGTCTGGGCTACACAGGCAGGCATTCTGCAGGGTCCTACAGGCAGCCCCTCTAAGGCACTCTGCTCTTTAACCTGTGCTGAAAGTCAGGGTTGAAATCCATACCAAACTGCAGCCTGCATGTCCAAGCACCTACAGGGATCAGACTACAACTGCACTCAACTCTCACTTCACTTGCATCCTGCTCTGGGGAGATCAGAGTTTTAACACAGGCTCACTGACCAGGTTTTGTATTCAGGATGATGCAGGGGAGTCTCCTCTGGGCTTCTCCCGGAGCCAAAGGCTCCTCTGGGCTTCTCCCAGGGCTTCTCCCAGAACCAAAGGCTCCTCTGGGCTTTTCCCACAGCCAAAGGCTCCTTCTAGGCACACCACACACAGCCAGCCCTCACTCAGGCTGGAGGAAGAGCACAGCCTTCATTAGGCATGGCTTGAGTGGCCCTTGTCTGGGTCACAGAATTAATCAGGTTGGAAAAGACCTCTGAGATCACTGAGTCCAACCTATCACCTAACCCTCCTAATTAACTAAACCATGGCACTAAGTGCCTCATGCAGCCTCCTTTTACACACCTCCAGGGATAATGACTCCACCACCTCCCCGGGTAGCCCATTCCAATGCCAATCACTCTTGCTGTGAAGAACTTCTTCCTAACATCCAGCCTGAACCTGCCCCAGCACAGTTTGAGGCAGTGTCCTCTTGCTCTGTCCCTGGGTGCCTGGGAGAAGAGACCAAGCCCTGACTGGCTCCAGCCTCCCTTTCAGTGGTCCCTCAGGGTCTCACCCAAGCAGAGAAGCTCCTCATCCAGCAGGCAGATGGAGTTGGTTGTGCTGCTCTGCAGAGCGGGGCTGGCTTCCACGTGGCTGGAGGAGCTGCTCCGGCAGGCCTGGGGAGGAGGTGGGAGAATGGGGATTTGGGCAGGGGCTGGGGCGGCTGTGGGGGCTGCTGCCACGGTGCTGGGTGGCACTGGAGCTGGCGGCGTGCTGGTGACATCCAGTCCAGCCAGGTCAATGAGGGTGTTGAGGTTACTTGTGGAGTTACTCCCTGCAGTAGACAGGAAAAGAGCACTACTAGGAAAGGAGGCAAAAGGCTCAAAGCAAACCCAGTGTACAGAACCACAGAATTGTCAGGGCTGGAAGGGGCCTCAAGGATCATCCAGTTCCAACCCCCCTGCCATGGGCAGGGACACCTCACACTAGATCAGATTGCTCAGAGCCACATTCAGCCTGACCTTAAAAACATGAAAGGATGAGGCTTCCACCATCTGCTGGGCAACCTGTGCCAGTGTCTCACCACCCTCATGGTGAAGAACTTCTTCCTAACCTCTAATCTAAATCTCCCCTCCTCTAGCTTGGATCCATTCCCCCCAGTCCCGTCACTACCTGATACCCTAAAAAGTCCCTCCCCAGCTTTCTTGTAGCCCACTTCAGATACTGGAAGATCACAAATAAAGTCTCCTCAGAGCCTTCTCTTCTCCAAACCAAACAGCCCCAACTCTTTCAGCCTGTCCTCATGGGAGAGGGACTTCAACCCTCTGATCATCAGAAGAAACTATCAGAGGGACAGTTTGGATAACACAGTTCCTCCTCCCACCCTGCCTTGTGGCTCTGTAACAAAGAAACCCCAAGTGCTTCCCACCTAACCATCTGCAGGCCACTCCAAGCCACCCAGGCACTTAGGAAATTCCTCTATAAGAAGCAACACCTCCTGCAACCACTGCTCCTCCCCAAGTGCTGCTTGTAGGAGAATTCATCATCTTCTCAGTTCACATAAGGCTTTGGGAGAACTCACACAATTGCAATAAACAAAAGCTGCTAGGGAGCTAGAGAGGACAATTCATGCTGTGTGGATCTACTCGGGCCAGTCCTGCCCAGCAAGGTGCTGCCAAGAGGCATTATGCAATCCTCTGCTGCTCCCCAGGGAGAAATGTTGAAGTGGCTCCCAAAAGGCAGTTCTGTCACACACATCTCCAGAGCTTTCAGTGGTGAAGTTGCAGTGTAGAGTGGGCAGCTGGCCCAAATTCACAAATAGAACTGCTGGCAAAGTCAGGAACAGGACCCCTGGCCTGGTTCCCACTCTCCTGCTCTTGTCCTTTTGATAAAGTCCTCTTCTTACACATCACCAGCAAAGAATATTGAGAGGAAAATATATGAGAGCTTCCAGCCACACAACCTGTTCAGATGCAGGTTCTCTACTGATCTTACCAAAGGGATTTCTGAGCAATGGAAACAGCAAAGCTGCAGCACTGTTGCTCACATCCAGAACTGTTTATTCACTGCTCAGGAGCCACCCAGCCCCGCTCTGATCCATACACTGTTGGCCACAACCAACATCCAAACCTCACTTCACCACAATTAATAGGAAACCCTGTCCAAAAGACTCAGAAGTGCAGGATCCAGAAAGGAAAGAGTTGGCTTCCCAGGAACTCACCTTCCACTGCAGGCATCCCAGGGAGATCCACCTCACCATTCACCACCTGCCCTTCTATTATTTTTTTATAGGAGTTTATCACACGGGACAAGTTGTCACTGGCCTGCAGAATATCCCCTGGGTGAAAGGGAGACAAAAATGACTTCCAAGACTTCAGTCACTTTGCTCCCACTCGTGATGAGAGCACTCAGTGATCAACTAAACAATCAGCAGGAAGAAACAGGATTGTTTGGCTATGAGTTCCATTATTCCCTGTCCTTGCCACACTTCTTTAAGCTATACTCTGACCTTCCTAGGTTGATCCACATCACAGTAACAATAAAAACCACAAGTCCAGGGCTTTGTTCCTCACAGCAACTCCCTTCCCCTTCCAAAGCTGCAGCTGTTCCCCATTATTGCCCCCAGCCTCCCTAAGCTCCAACTCTGCTGTCAAATCCTTGCCTGAATTGCAATGATAAGCTTGAAGAGGCAAAGATCTTGTCTTTTATCTTCTTGCTCAAAGCAAAGTGCATCCATAGTGAAGAGGCAGCCTCACAGCAGCCATTCCTTCTCTCAGCCCTGGCACAGTCCCAAAAGCAATCAAACCCAGGAGAGATGTGCCTCAGTTTACCCAAACTGCTGTCATTATCCTCAGTCTCGCTGGCCAGCTTGAATAAGGTTCGCCTTTTGGTTTCACACCTTTCATACAGCTCCTGGGAAGACAAAGGGTTTCATCAGCAATGCCAGTCACACAGAATGAGTCCTCAGACACACACTGCAAAGCCCTGAAGAGAGAAACCAACCTCCTTGTGCTAAGCATGTCAGTGTGGCTGGACAACCAACATCCCCTGTCCCTGCCCTGTCGAAGCATTACATGAGCCTGGGAGTCTAAACACAACCTGCATTATCATCTCTCAGTCCTCCTGCACATCAGCACCTTCTGGTCAGCTCTAGTGCAAAAGAGATATTTGGTCCTTTTTTTCCCCTGAAAGTAGAATTATGCTTCAATTATTGTGCACAGCTTCAGTTGTGCTGCAAACTCCACTCAAGGGCCTGCAACCTCCACTCAAGGGCCTCCAACCACGCAATAAAGGTGCCAAGAAGAAAATGTTTCACAGCCACGAACCAGTTCCTTTAGTTTCTTACCACCATTGCAGCTGGTTGTTAAAAATGAAGAGTTTTAACCTTTTTAGTTAGATGAGTTCAGATTCACAGAATGTTAGGGGTTGGGAGGGACCTCTGGAGATCACCCAGTCCAACTGCCCTGCAACTCTTGACACCTCTGGAGACCACCCAGTCCAACTGCCCTGCAACTCTTGACACCTCTGGAGACCACCCAGTCCAACTGCCCTGCAACTCTTGACACCTCTGGAGACCACCCAGTCCAACTGCCCTGCAACTCTTGACACCTCTGGAGACCACCCAGTCCAACTGCCCTGCAACTCTTGACACCTCTGGAGACCACCCAGTCCAACTGCCCTGCAACTCTTGAAGGCCCTGGGTCTACCCAGCCATGCCTGATTGATGACTTTTTACCTCCCTGATGTTCTCCCAACCTTCTAACACTTGCTAAAAAGCCTTCCACTGAAGGGAAGGGCTACTGTCCACTCCACTTGGCCTTTAGTTTTTTCATCCACAGACCTGTAAGGGACAGTGATGATCTGTAATCAGTGTGTCCTAATAGGGGCAAGAATTACAAACTGGAGCTTTCTGATTCAGCCACAATGCACCTTTGGAAAGCAGTTGTAGCCCACTTCAGGCACATGCAAACCTGGGTCCTTTGGTGAGAGGCTTTCAAACCACGTTTATTTTCTTTCCTGCTATTTCTAACAACTCCTTCTGTCTCTTGCTGTTGCTCCCCATTTTACTGCACTCTTTGTAGTTGTCTTTAAGAAGAATCATAGAATTGTTCTGGTTGGAAAAGACCTCTAAAGTCATCCAGTCCAACCACAGACCTAACACCACCATGGCTATTAAATCATGTCCCCAAATGTCACAGCCACAAGTTTCCTGACTACCTCCAAAGACTCCGCCACGTCCCTGGGCAGCCTGTTCCAATCCCTGACCACTCTTGCAGCAGACATTTTTCCTAATCTCCAAACTAAACCTTCCCTGGCACAACTTCAGGCCATTTCCTCTCCTTCTATCACCTGATACTAGAGAGAAGACACCAACCCTGACCTCATCACAACCTCCTTTCAGAGAGCTGTAAACAGCAATGAGGTCTCCCCTCAGCCTCCTCTTCTCCACACTGCACACCCCCAGCTCCCTCAGCTGCTCTTCTCCAGACCCTTCCCCCAGCTTTATAAAATCATAGAATGGTAAGGTTGGAAGAGACCTTAAGGATCATCCAGTTCCAACCCCCTGCCATAGGCAGGGACACCTCCCACTAG
>VWZE01010258.1:91306-116022 GCA_013396675.1 Eubucco bourcierii
TTTTCATCACCCCAGACTCCAAGGTCCTTTTCCTCAGGGCTGCTCTCAGCCATTCCCCACCCAGCCTCTATTTGTGCTTGGGATTGTGCCTACCCAGGTGCAGGACCTTACACTTGGCCTTGTTGAATTTCATGAGGTTGGCCTGGGCACACCTCTGCAGCCTGTCCAGGTCCCTCTGGATTGATCTCTGCCCTCTAGCAAGTCGACTGTGCCACACAGTTTGGTGCCATCTGCACACTTGCTGAGGGTGCACTGATTCCTCTGTCCGTGGCACTGACAAAGATGTCAAACGTCTTTGTCACCCTTCTCTGGACACACTCCAGCAACTCAATGTCCTTCTTGTAGCAAGGGGCCCATAGGTGAGCACAGAAGCAGCTCAGACTCACCTTCATGAGCTCCCTATCAGCCTCTGAGGAGTCCTCTTTGCTGTAATGCACCAACATCTCATTCAGCAGCTTGACATTGTTGTTCACCTCCTCCAGCGTGTGCATGCGTTTTGTCACCTTCTGAATCCGGGCCTCATCCTTCAGGGTGTAAAACACAGGCACAAAAAGTGAGGTTCCCTGTCAAGGTCTTCACTACTACCACAACAGCAGGCATCAGCTATAAATCATGTCAAGGAACAGCTATTTAAGTTTAAGCTAGAAAAAGACCACCAAAAAAACCTTCTCTGTTCACATGAAGTTTTGCTTTTTTTTTCCCACCACCATTGTGAAATGATAGGAAATCCCTTTTTAGTTCCAAAAAGTCTCATTAGGTAGACTTGAAGGTATAATTACACCACTACAAATGGAAAAGTACCTACAAGTTCCTTTCTGACACTTTCAGATTGCTTGTTGGTTTGTTTTGGGGTTTTTTTTAGGGGGGTGGGTGGGTGAGGTCACTTTATGTCATTTTATAATAAAGATATGTCTGAAGCAAAATATTTACTAGGCACAAGCAGCACACTCTGGTGGAACACATCCACCCATGCCTGATTTGAGATGCCTCCACAGCTGTAGGAGGGTCCACCCTGGGGACAAGAGAACCCTGAGTGACAAGATTTCAGTAGCCTATCCCTCCTCTTCAGTCTAGAAGCTCTCTTTTTTTGGGTCAGAATCACAGTGAGTCATCTCCTGGAAGCCAGGGTTTCTAATGACAACCATGGGTGGATGCCTCACAGCTCTACAAACAGGTAGGTGTTTCCATGAAGCCTCCTTGGGAGAAGAACCATTCTAAAAACTCAGCTGTGATGCTCCCATCAAAACCTGACCAGCTTGAGTGGTGAGAAAGTAGTTAATTACAACAAGGGGCACTCAGTCTTTGCCCCTTCTGGCCCTCTCCTCCACTACAGACACCAACTGGAGATCCTGCTGCAAGCATCTCCCATTTGTAAGCTTGAGTCAAAAATCACAAGTCACTCCTGTCACCAGAGCCCTGCCAGGCCATCAGGTGCCATCCCCTTTGTGCAGTAACCAAGTTAGCACTGGCAGAGGATTTAAGAGACATCAAAAGGCTACACCTTGCTGATGGGCAGGTTCACCTGGTCCCACAACTCCACTAAGCAATGTGCTCACTCCCAGAGCCTGAAAAGCTCAAGTTCTGCCACTTTCATGATCCTAAAGCTCCCCACCATTTCCAAGTCTAGTTGCTTAAAACCCAGGAAGCAGACTGCATGTTGGGATCAATCCCATAGGGATTTCTTACCTCTTTTACCATGGATTTTATAAGTTTGTTGGCCTCTTGTAAATCATCTGGGTTTTTGCTTTTCAGCAGCTTGGCTAGGAGCTGGAAGAGGAGAAGATGATATTCAGGAAACAAATAAAGAGTCTTTAAGCAAAGGGAGACAGTGAAAGGAATCCAAGTGAACAATTCCCCTTTACTCTGCCCTTCTGAGACCCCTTCTCAAATACTGCATCCAGCTCTGGTGGCCCCAGCATAGGAAGGGCACAGAGTTGCTGAAGCACATCCAGAGGAGGCCACAAAGATGATCTCAAGGGTTGGAACACCTCTGTTGTGAGGATAAGCTGAGGGAGAGGAGGTTGTTCAGCCTGGAGAGGAGAAAACTCCAGGGGGACTTTAGAGCTGCCTTCCAGTACCTGAAGGGATCCTACAGGAAGGCTGCAGAGGGACTTTTCATCAGGGTGTCTAGGGACAGGGCAAGGGGGAACAGTTTGAAGCTGAGGCAGAGCAGGCTTAGACTGGATCTTAGGAAGAAGCTCTTCAGTATGAGGGTGGTGAGACTCTGGAATAGGCTGAGCAGGGAGGTTATGGATGCCTCCTCCCTGGCAGTGTTCAAGGACAGGATGGACGAAGCCTTCAGTGGCCAAATCTAGTTGAGAGATGTCCCTGCCAAGGGCAGGGGGTTGGGGTAGGTAACCTCTGAGGTCATTTCCAACCTGAGCCATTCTGTGATTCTGTGAATTCAGTGCTACAAAGCCTTCACTGCTGTCATGGATTTGGTGACTTCAGGAGTCATTTATGGTTTATTACCTTATGTGAGTTGTTGCATTCTTGCTTCCACACAGGACACAGACTGTGAGATCCAGGAGGCTTCTGACACTTGGTTAATTATTCCTCCCATACAGGATCTCTGTCCTGTGTGTGAAACCTTCTCTGCCTTCCAGCACTAGAGCAGGAAGATTCTTTAACCAGGAACAACTTCACTATGGTAACACAGATAAGGCCTTAACTGGAACTTTTGGTGAGGTGGGTGGATGAGGCAGTGAGACCTATGTAAGTCCATACCAGTCCCTCCCCAGCATCAAAACTGGATCAGTGCACTTCCTCCTCCTGAACACACACCCAGCAATCGCTTTGGCTTAGTCTTCACTGTACCTTGGATTTCTCCTCGTCATCAAACACAGGGTTTTTGGGGCGAGGTGGTGGAGAAGGAATCAGGGTTTTGTCTGCAGGAATCACAGGATCAAACATAACAATGCCTGCAAGCAGAAAGGGAGCCCAGGTGGGTGTGCTGGTTTGAGGCTAATCAGAATATTTTAATAGAGAAAACTACACTATAGGTTGTGATAAGAAAAACATGGTGAGGTCTGCCTCACTCATAGGCTTGCTGAAAATTGTTTTGGGAAAAATAACCAAAATATAGATAAGTCAGTCTCTGTCTGTCTCTTGCTGGGAGAACAGCTGGGGCAGTCTAGCAGCTTCTGGCTCTGGTTCCTCTGCTGATTAATTTTCACTAACCACTTTTCTTCTAACCCCCCTGGCTGATCCTCCTAATTCACCTTGTGCATAAGGCAAACCTTGGGGTAAGGTACAGGGGTGGGGAGAAGGTGGAAGGGTGGTTGGGAGCCCCTCCTGGGGTCTCTGATTTCTGGGAGGGGAGTTGTGTTGCTGTATTCCCTTTAACTTGTCTATGTCTGTAACTGTTCCTGTCTATTGTGTCTATCTCTGCTTGTCCATTGTGCCGAGCTGTAAATAGAGCTTCAGTCCTTAACTTCCAGCCGGCTGAGTTCTAGTCTGGGTCATTTCACACAGTGGGGGGGGGCAGGGAACTCCCAAACCATCACAGTGGGTTTGGAGCATGGGCAGCCACAGCAGGCACTGTGCCCTTTTATCAACAGGTGGTTGCCAGCACAAGCAGGCAGGCAGCCTGCCCGTGGGTACCAGCATAGTGTCCTAACGAGCACTACAGGAGCAACCCACTGAGTGTGCCTGCTGCAGAAACAAAGTTTTCTCTGAGGAAAGGCAGAACACCAGCACATGTGCTGCCATCTCCATGTTGCTTCTCTAATGGCTCAGCACAATCAATTTGCCTTTCTCCCTTTGACTTTAGCTGTTGAACCACTAAGTGAAGTCCCAGACAACCCAGCTCTGTGCAAACTCAAAGGGCATGACACTTGTTTGGCTAAGTGAGCTGAGCAGGAAAGCAGGCAGCACTGTAAAATGGGGTGAGGAGTGGACCCCTAACCATGAGTCCTGGGCTGCAACAAGAGCAGTGTGGGCAGCAGGGCAAGGGAGGGGATTCTGCCCCTTTGCTCTGCTCTCATCAGACCCCACCTGGAGTCCTGTGTGCAGTTCTGGAGCCCTCAGCACAGGAAGGACATGGAAGTGTTGGAGCTGGTCCAGAGGAGGCCACAAAGATGATCAGAGGGCTGCAGCAGTTCTGCTATGAGGACAGGCTGAGAGAGTTGGGGCTCTGCAGCCTGGTGAAGAGAAGGCTTCCAGGAGACCTTAGAGTAGCCTTCCAGTATCTGAAGAGGGCTACAGGAAGGCTGGAGAGGGACTATTGACAAGGTATTGTAATGACAGGACAAGGGGCAATGGATTTGAACTGGCAGAGGGGAGATTGAAATTGGATGTCAAGGAAAAGTTCTTTACAGTGAGGGTGGTGAGACACTGGCACAGGTTGCCCAGGGAGGTTGTGGCTGCTCCCTTCCTGGAGGTGTTCAAGGCCAGGTTGGAGGAGGCCTTGAGTGAGCTGTGCTAGTGGGAGGTGTCCCTGCCTATGGCAGGGGGTTGGAACTGGATGATCCTTGAGGTCCCTTCCAACCTTACCATTCTATGATTCTATGACTGGGGAAAGAGCTCAGCTCCCTGTGCTCCCTTTGGCTAATCCTCAGATCTGTGCTCCACCTCAAAAGTTTTCCTGGCACCAAATTTTTCTGGTGCTGAAGACACATTCTTCTCAGCTGGGCTTTTTTCACTGTGCCTACACAAGAAATTTGTACCAGCCAAGCAACTGTAGAGACCTAGTTGAGAACACAAAAGGCTACACAAGGAGGTTTCTTCTTTCATTTTAAATTAGACTTGTCCAAATCATTTAATAACTACCTCCAGAATACATTTTTTTTTAAAGGTCTTGCAAACCAAACCAGAAGTGTTTGCAGGGTAGTTAACTAATCTGGTTAAAAAAGCCAACTCAACCCAGCCCAAAGCATTAAAATATAATGAGAAGCTTTTTAGGGAATTTCTCCCTTGTTCTGCCTTCCCTCAGAGCTTGCAATGACTCCACATAATTAGAAGTTGTGTTCAGAAGCTCTAGAGAGGTTTTCCTCTCCCTCTGCTCTGCCCTGGTAAGACCACACTCAAAATACTGTGTCCAGGTTTGAGCTCCCCAGTTCAAGAGAGACAGGGATCTGCTGGAGAGTGTCCAACAGAGGCTACCAGGATGATGAAGGGACTGAAACATCTCTCCTATGAAGAGACATTGAGGGATCTGGGGCTGTCTAGTCTGGAGAATAGAAGGCTCTATTCTCCAGAGCTTCTATTCTAATAGAGGGGATGTGATCAATGTCTCTAAATATCTGTGGGGTAGGTGTCAAGAGGAAAGTGCCAGGCTGTTTTCAGCAGTGCACAGTGATAGGACAAGGAACAATGGGTACAAGCTGGAATCCAGAAGGTTCCACCTCAATGTGAGGAGAAACTTCATTACTGTGATGGTGACAGAGCCCAGGAGCAAGCTGCCCAGAGAGGCTGTGGAGTCTCCCTCTCTGGAGACTTTCAAAACCCACTTGGATGCATTCCTGTGTAGCCTGCCCTAGGTGATCCTGCTTTGACAGGGAGGTTGGACTCACTGATCTCTGGAGGTCCCTTCCAAGCCCAAACAATCTGTGATTCTGTGACTTTGTGACTCTCCTGCCTAGAGCACAGGCTGGAGGGAATGCATCAACGAGCAGCTGACTTCCCACCTTGTCGTTTCAGCATGTAGTAGGCATCCTTGATTTTGGACTCCTCTGGCAGTGCTACTGTCCAGCTGTACAGCAACTCAATGACTTTGGACTTCACCTTCTCTGAGACTCTGTCTCCCAGGTACTAACAATGGGGAAAAATAGGTCAGTTCTCCACAGTCCTTTTAAAAAGAAAGCCTACACCTACTGATACAGACTGAAAGATGATCTAAGATATATTAACAGCAAAAAAGTGCTCCTCTAATATATCTGAAAGAAGAGTGGAGAGGAGCTTTGTGATTATCTCCAGCAGAAGAAGCAGCAGCTATTCTGTTGGCTTCAGGAGTTTGCTATTTAAAAACTACAGAGTACAGATAACCACCCCCTCCCCTGTCTTAGGGGAAAGATTCTGGGAATACTTTGTTGCATCAACCATGCCATGGGGTGCTTCTGCCTGGTTTTTGCCAGATGAAGCCGATTTTGAGTGCTGAGGGACTTAGCCAGGCATTATATTGCTGTACTGTATACCTGCTGTGTGATATTCACACAGCAAGTCAGCAGCACCATGAGGACTAGAACCCTGCAGTGCTCTAACCTCTGCATCACACCTGCCTTGCACTGATGCTGGAGTTTTGTTTGGGGTTTTAAGGCAAGCAGCCAAGCTTTAGGAGCTCTTGAGATACACAAAGGTTTAGAACAACGCAGAGATGGCAAATGAGTACAACTTACAATGAGAAATAGTAAGCAAAGCATTAACCCCCCCCAAACTTGGCTCTTGAATAAACATAATGAGCCAGCCAGAGCACTGCAAACATTCTGTACATTGCCTGTAGCTGACTGAGGCCACACACACAAAACCAAGAGGTAAGTACAGCCACAAAGCTCAGGGACTAACCTTTGGAGACACAACTTTGATTAACTCGTTCAAAAAGCGAAACTTCCCCACTTCATTATGAAATCTTCTTCCACAGTTCTTCATACAAGCTTCCAGCACCTGCATTCAAGTCACAAAAGCAGGGGCTGAAATGAACACCAACACTCTGCAGTAACAGGGATGCTCAGAAGGGAGGTGAAGGAGCCAGTGAGAGCCATGTTCCAGCTCTGCCAGGCAGGCGTGGATCTCCTGTCTTTAGGGGTGGCACAGCAAGACAAGCTGGTCTCACATCCTCAGCCATCTAAAACCTGGGTCAGTTACCTCCCCACCATTGTCTCCTAACAATGAACACAAACTTTCCCTGAACAACCAAAACCAGCTGAAATTGAACCAAATCAGAGCTATTTCTGACTCTGGCTCTACTGCTAATGAGCAACCTTCGGTGAGCGACTCAGCTCCTGCTCACTACCTACTCCCTTAGCAGAGGGGAATGAGGGCATCCAGCCCCAGAAGTAGCCCCAGTGAACCCCACTGACACACACTGGGCTCCTCACCCTCTACATAGCTGATATAAAATGCTACATAACTAGATTTAAGAGGAGGGGTAAGGACTACCTACTGTCAAGGCCTGGACTGCCTCCCATTCCTGTGGTGACTGGATTTTATGAGCCAGGAGTCTCACAGCTATCTGTGGCCTGAAACAAAGCAGAGCCCCATTACAAACAGAGCAGAGCCCCATTACAAACAGAGCAGGTGAACACACTAGAGGACTTTCAGACCTGCCCAGGTTCTGCTGCTTAAATGAGACACTTTTCACACCATCAAAAGGAAATGCCACTCAGTACTTTTCATCTTTCCATCAGTGCACAAAGGCTAACAAGAAATGTTTGGGTATCTTCACAAGCCTGTGTGTTTGCCCACAGGAGAGGAAGCAAGGGCTGATAGTCCAAGCCAGCAATTCCAGATTCCTGCTTGGGAGTGGTCAAACAACTCCCAGTACAGTCCCCAGCCCAGGAAATCACTTCATTTCTCTTGCATGAGTTTCCTTTTTCCAGAAGAAAACACTTCTTCCTCAGCTCACAGGAATGCTCTGACCCAGGAGGGTTTCCTCAGTTAAGCCTCGAGAAGATTTTAAAGGCGTGAAGCCCCTCCAGGCACCCAGAGTTACAACTCCATTTTCCAGCCTGGCTGGGGGAGAGCCCTGCAGGAGCTGAGAGCAGAGGCAGATTCAGAATTCCCTTTTCCCAGTGCTCAGCTGTGTCTAAGCCATGCTGCCTCTCATGAAGGAGAAACCACACTTTGCAGCATCCTGTTCCTTTTGTAGCCAGATCTGCCTTGTGGTATCAGTATGGATGAAAGAAAACACGCAAGTCTGATGATCAAATGATCTGTTTTAAACTCTAAGTGCTGATTTAGCAAGTCTACCCACCCTTCAAGTTCTTTGTTGATCTGGTCACAGAATCCAATGATGTATTCCCAGTCTTCTTGCCTGTTAGATGGGTTAGTGGCTTTATCTTTGGTAAGGGAAAAAGAACATATTACCAGTTAGGCACAAGAAACAGGACAAAAGGTCACACATTTCCTAGACTAAAGCATTTGATATCCATTGTCAGCTGTAAAAAAAGGGGACGGAAGCTCACACACAGCTTGCCTGCTCAGGGAAAAGGGTGTCCCAGCTGAGCCATAGAATCATAGAATGGTAAGGTTGGAAGGGACCTCAAGGATCATCCAGTTCCAACCCCCTGCCATAGGCAGGGACACCTCCCACTAGCACAGCTCACTCAAGGCCTCATCCAACCTGGCCTTGAACACCTCCAGGGAGGAAGCAGCCACAACCTCCCTGGGCAACCTGTGCCAATGCCTCACCACCTTCACTATAAAGAACTTTTTCCTAACATCCAGTTTCAATCTCCCCTCTGCCAGTTTAAACCCATTGCCCCTTGCCCTGTCATTACAAGACCTTGTCAATAGTCCCTCTCCAGCCTTCCTATAGTACCCTTCAGATACTAGAAGGCTACTCTAAGGTCTCCTGGAAGCCTTCTCTTCACCAGGCTGCAGAGCCCCAACTCTCTTGGCCTGTCCTCACAGCAGAGCTGCTGCAGCCCTCTGAGCATCCTCATGGCCTCCTCTGGACCCACTCCAACACTTCCATGTCCTTCCAGTGCTGAGGGTTCCAGAACTGCACACAGGACTCCAGATGGGGTCTGACAAGAGCAGAGCAAAGGGGCAGAATCCCCTCCCTTGCCCTGCTGCAGCCCAGGACTCGGTTGCTGTCTGGGCTGCATGTGCACACTGCAGGCTCATGTTCAGCTTTTCACCAACCCAGACCCCAAGGTCCTTTTCCTCAGGGCTGCTCTCCAGCCATTCACCACTCAGCCTGTATTTGAGCCATCCCAACACCCAGTAGGAATCATTGCTTTCCCAAAAACACAGGTGCCAGATCTCAAGTACTTTGAAACGTGCAATTTCCATACTGTAATCGAGAGCGCAAGATAAAACATTTGAGCTCTCTCAGCTCCCCTCTGCCTGGAATGCTCTCTCTTTCTGTTTGGCTACAGTTTGAAATTCCTTAAAGGCCAAACCCTCACAATTATCTACATAGGAAATTATTTTTGTATTCCCTGGGAGTTCCACAGAGGAGCTGGAGGAGTGGATGTTTAATATAAGTCATCGAGCGCTGACACTTGCTTTTAGAGTGCCAGCTGATTTGTTAGATGTCTTTAGCATCCCTCCTGGGAATTATGAACTGAGATTTATTATTAGACATCAAGTTGTTCTTGCAAGTAATAAGCACCACAGCCTGCACCTAATCAGGAATTCCAACCCTACATGCTCTACTGACTGGGCTATTTCAGGCTCCTGAAGGATCCTCCCTTGAGTACCAGGCTTTGCTCATGGTACTGATTGCAGAATAGTGAGGCTATCAGCATCTCTTTTTTTGTCCTTGTTGTTGTTATGAATGCATCTTCTCCATGTGTTCTACTTAGCTCTGATGGAGCACTACATTTACAGTAGACAAGATGCCTGCTTTAACCCACTTTCCCAGCCAAGATGACTGGACATGATGATTTTTCTTTCTTGGGAGGGAAGAAATCACAGACTGCAGCTATGTATCTAAGGGTTGGCATTTAAGAAGCCTTCCTCAAAATTTCAATGCAATGGAAAAAGCTCGAGAAAAGAAACTATTGCTGAGCCAGACAGTATAGAGCAGAGGGTGATGGACAGGTAGAAACAGCACACATCCCTGTACTTTCATCTCAGAGCAATAAACACAGGCTGGGTTACAAAGTGTCACTTTTTACCATCATTAAAACATTTATTTTTCCCTTTCCAGGGGCAGAAGAAACAGCTGTCAAACATCTACTCCAGCACCTCAGTCCTCCTACTGTGGCAGCCCTACAAGGTTTGCTCCTGTTTTCCTCCTCAAGGACAGCTGTAAAGCCATTTTGTAAACTGGCCCATGGACTCCATCTGCAGGGGTGAACTTGGGCCTGCTGCTGACTTTCATGGGACCCTGGGTAAGCAAAAGGCAGCAGCCAGGCAGGACTAACTGCAGGAGCACATCTTGCTGCACAAGCTAAGCTGCCGAGACACTTCTTGAACTCCAGAGATTCAAAGGAGGCTTAGTTCAAAAGACAGCTGGCTGCAGAGCCAAGCAACTGTTTAAAAACATATGTGGCACTTAAACCTTATTACCACACTCACAACTGCTGAACACTCTGGAAGCATCATGAAAACAGGGACCTAAAACAATCTAAAGTCTCTTCATGCAAGTCAAATGGCATTGAGCATGCTTCAGTGCTTCAAAGCACCTCTGCTGCTCTGCAGGCCTAGATGAGACAGACAGTTCTTGGCTGGAACCAAGGGAATTTATTTACTAAATGCAGGAAGAGCACAAAGAAGCAAAGACACTCAGTTAAATGAGCTCCTTGTTGGTTGCACACCCTGAAATTAGGAAGAAGATCTGGTGCAAACAGGAAAATGTCACCAATGTTTCCACATCCCAAGTGTTAATTCTCAAACTGTTCTGAACATCTCCAATGACTTCTTGCAATGACACTGGACTGGTTACTCCACACTCTCAGACTTGGTTCAGACTCATCTAAGTTTCTGCACCAAAGGCTGTCACACAGCAGGGCCTCAGAAGGAGAGATTACTGAAGGGAAGTAGCATTCCACATGAAGAAACTCCCTATTTCTATCAGCCATGAAGTCTCCACATGAAACCCTTCCTCATAAAAGTTAAGAAGCTTGCTCAGAAGTCCTGCCCTGGTTCTGGAGCTGCTCAGTTACAACTGTCTGAGCACAGCAACCCCAGTAAGCTAAATTACCTTGCTTAACCTTTTCAGGACATCCTTACATGAAGGTGCATCACATCTATCAAAGCATAACTTAAACCCCTCTGTGTTTATGCTGAAGGCTTAAAATGTGGGCAGGGAGTTCCTCTGCACTGCCTTATAAATATGCTTCAACCCTTATCTGAAAGGATTCATTTCAGGAAGCAGAGTTTGGTGCTCTGGAATATCAAAGCCTTGGCTTCTCTGCTGAAACCTGGTCAACAGCCCATTTGGCACTGGCCATAAAGCTTGCTTTCAGAGGCACTTCTCCACCAGGTCCCATCCTGAAAATCCCATTTCACAGTGGCAACCAAGTGAATCTGAATCGACAACGTGGGAAAAAAAGGCTCAGCACTACTCCAGTCCTGCCTCTGCCTTGGCTTTCAGACACAACTTACACTGAGGACACAAAAAGCTGCTTCATACCTGACCTGCCAGAGCCATTCAGCCCCAGTTGCTCAGCCAGAGCCTGAAACACTAATGAGTCAACATTCAGATGCATCATTAGATGTGAAACAAAGGTGCTTATTTGCTCTGTAGAGAAAAGATGCTGGAACGCAGAGAACCACAGACCATTAACTGACTGGTAACGAATGTTTGATTTTCCTGGGTTTGCTTCTCTACTGAAATGAGCCAAAAAGCCATCCCAACAAAGGATTTCCCCAGGACAAGCTTAGCATGTGAACTGGGAATCCCCAGCCCAAGCACACTGAGTCTAATCTCCTCCTGGGGGTAGTTTGTATCCAAAGAAGAGGAGAATGCTGACTTGCAATAAGAAAGAAATTAAAGCAATCATAGCATTTTATCTATCTGCATCTATCATACAGATGGGCATTGCCTAAGCCTGACATGAGCATGACAGAAGAAGTTTCCTCGTGGATGCAGCAGGAAAAGCAGCACTGAAGTCAAAGGACCCAGCTGACATTATTTTCTAGCCGAAATAGGAGGTTAAGAGCAGAAGAGGAGCCTGCCCCCAAGGAAAGCACAGGCAGCACACCTGCTCCCACGGCAGCTGCCTGGAATGAGGCAGGAGACATGAAGATGGCAGATCATCAGCGGCTGAAGTGCAGCTCCTGCTGCAATACCAGAACACGAGGATGCTGTCACTTCACGGGTCTGTGACTCCACCTGATGCCAGAGGCAGGGCAGCGTGTGGCAGGCTGCACACCGCCGCCACAGGAGAAAATCGTCGGCGGTAGTGAGACATCTTCCACCTTCCCGCGGCTGGGAAGTTGGTTGTGCTGCTGAGCAGGGCTGGCCCTTCCCTTCAGAGCACAGCCTCAAGGTTAGCTCCGCGATGGTTACAAGACAAAAGCCCTCGGGAGGCTTGGTGAAAGCTCTGGGACGCAGCAGCTTCGCTCTCCGCTTTGCTGGTCCGCAGGACCCCTACGGTAATTTACGCACACCGAAGGCTCGGCGCTCCCCCGCCATGGGAGGAGCGATGCGATCACACCAGCACGAATCACTGTGGCAGTGACCTGGCATAAATGCATCCTCTGCCATGAGAGAGCAACACTCGAGCCCTGAAAAATGTGTACACCTCTGCAAGCAGCTCGCTATTTCCTACAGTGAGTAAGGCTTTTGCTACACCAACACCACCCTTCAGCATACATCCTCTGGTGGAGAGGACCCTGCTGCTCGGCCAAGGAGAGAGAGCTTCCTTCTTAACTTCCACCATTAAAAAAACCAACAAACCAACAACAACAAAAAAACCACACCAAACCAGCAGCCAGGAAGCTTTCCAGGCTATACAACCCAAAATATCCTTCCTACTAGAGGTATTTTCACACACAACCCGAACTTGGTGAGTCAGTTCTCCTTGGAGAAAGATGAAAAGGAGGGGATGTGGGTGTTGCTTCATGTGTCTCACTGGCTACAATAAAAGACACTGGCGAACTGTGGGAGTTCAGAGGAGGAGCAAAAATGCTGAAGGGACAGAAAGGATTGTTCTGAAAAAAGGCTGAAAACATAGAATGTCATAGAACACATTCAGCCATTAAGTCCTCTGACAGATGATGATAGTGTGTATGCATTTAAATTTTATATATGAAAATAACGAGAAAGAATAAGAATTATTCCACCTTTTTAGATAATAACTCCCAAAGGGTAGCAGGTTTTACACTTGAAGATATCCAAGTGTAAAACCTGGGTAATGCCCACCATCTGCTGTCTGCCTGGTGCCTGAGCACATAGGAACCTCACTCACTGCTGTAATCAAATAACTAGTAATAAAAAGAAGAAAACCTGGGCAAGAAGCTGGAGACGTGCAGGACAACCTGTTGGGGAAGATATGGAAAGCAATGTGTGGAAGATATGGAAAACAACTCCTGTTCTGATTGATTCATTCAAGAATCACCTCCCAAGCTGCCAGAACCAAGTCAGGATCCCGCAGCACCAGGTTCTGTGTAGTCAACAGCCCCAAAGCCAAGCTGGCTCACAGGCAGCATGGACAGGCATCCAGCAAGGAGATATTCAGCAAGGGCTGTGGGTCAACAAGCCATGGTTGGGGCTTTTTTTGCCCCCCACTGTCTCTAACCTTTAAGATTCTGTATCAGAAATACCTTATTCTGACAAAAGATTTCTAAATATTCCGATCGGCACGGAACGGGCATTGGAAACTCCGGGCCTGAAACTGCAGCTAGGCATAAAGCAGAACCTATCCGCTTGAGAATCAGGGTTGTGTAACACGACGAATGCAATGTATTTGGGGAAAACCCTACAGTTCTCAGCCTCACCAACAGCACCAAGCTGTACGCTTGGCTAACCAAAACCAGGCAGCAGGGGCTGACACGGGCCGTGAGCCTTTATGGCCAAATAAACTCAACAGCCTTGCAGGTGCTGAGCAAGATGATCTACAACCCCGCCCGGTCCTCACATTTCCCGACGAGGAAATTGACTGGCGGCCCCAACCCGCGGCCGTGCTCCTACGGCCGCAGCTTCGCATCGCCCCTGCTGCTGTCACGCCGAGGGCGCTGGCTGTAGGAGCGGACGAGTGACCACCGGGAAGGAGAGGCCTCAGCCCTCCGCCCCCAGGAGGGCTCATGCCCCCCGCTGGCAGAGCTATGTGCTCTGGGGAACCACCCTCAGTGTGCCCACATCCCCCTCCCAGCCTCCCCTGGACAGCACCGACCCCGAGCAGCTGTGAAACTCCCACCTCGCTAAAGCAGGGAGTGGGGAAGGGTGGGAGGAGGGCAGCGGTGAGGTGAGGGGAAGAGCCCGGGTAGAGGGGAGCCCAGGCGGGAAGAAGCGGGGCTGGGACCCCGGGGTAGGGAGGCTAGGGGCAGGGGGTACTCACTCAGCCACGACTCCAGGCTCTCCCCCTCCGCCTCCGCCATGTTGCCGGCCCGGCCCCGGGCCCCGCCCCGGCCGCGCGAGAGCCGCTGTAGGGGGCGGGGCCAGGCCGAAGAACCGCCCCCTTCGCCTGGCGCCGGGCACCGCCCCGCGCCTGGCCCGGCCCCACTCGGCGCGCGCAGGGAAGATGGCGGCGCCCAGCGCGGCGGGGCTGAGCCGGAGGCTGCGGGCCTGGCTGCCCCGGTGAGCGGGTTCGGGGAGCGGGTGGGGGCTACGCTTCAGCCGGGCAGTCACGGGCGAGCGGTGGGGCTCTCCCCGGGCTGGGCAGCGCCCGGCTGCACCGTTTTGTGGACTCGGGTGGGTGGCCGTGCAGGCAGGGCCGAGGGATGCCAGCGTGCGGGGCGCGGCACGGGTACTGCCGGGATTGCGGTGCCTTCCTTGCTCCTCTCTCGGCCGCACCAAAATGCCGCCACCTCTTGCGAAAATTGTTGACATTCCAGTTTCAGGTACTCGGCCCATTCCTGCGAGCACAGGCCTGCCTGCAACCTGGGGGTCAAGGCCGTGGGACCCTGGGGAGGTTCATCCTTGGGTACAGGAGGTGTGCGCAGCGCTGCCCGGAGCTGCAGTGTGGGGTTCCTGTTCGCACCCTTCTGGCTACTGCCGGATAGTTTTGCAGCAAAACTGGTGGCTGGTTGATTGTGCCTCAGGGTCTGCTGCAGTAGAGAAGTGAGGATGCAGAGGGAGGTGGAGATGGATCTCACATCTAACACTTCTGAGATGTATCCACATCTGTCACCCATCCCCATCACAATGGATTGCCTGCATCGGTTTACAATCCCCCTCTTCTTTCTGTTCTTTGCAGGCTGGTGCAGGTGAGATGGAGTCGCTACAATCCCAGTTATTTAGAGCCAGAAGTGAACAAGGAATTGTACCAGAAACCTTTGGAGGAGCTGTCTGAGGAGGAAAAGGAGAAAATGGATCTTAGGGCAGTTCGACCCATAAAAGCTGCTCCTCCCACTCTCTCCAGCTCTGTGTTCAGCGACCCTATGGTCAGGTCAGAGAAAGCACTGTTTCCTCTCTTACAGCCAGGTTCCATGGAGCCAAACCACTTGGGTGCTGTGCTATCCTCCTCAGCCTTCTCTTGCTGTGCTGCCCGTTGCCTTCTGTTACAGCACAATCCCTTTATTCAGGTTAATCTTTTCCTACAAAGCCAGTCACCGACTTGCAGTGATTAGAGATAATTACAGCAGATCTAGCAGCACCCAGGCTTAACTATGGGAACAACACAAAAGGGGGTGTTGTTTTTTTTTCTGTGGGTGCTTAAAATCAGAATTGAAGTCAGACCTCATTTGGCTTTGTGTTTTCAGTAAATTCACCAATATGATGATGAAGCATGGAAATAAAGTGCTGGCCAGAAGCCTCATGTCTCAGGTGAGAACTCATGTTCCTTCTCCCTGTTGTGTTAAAGCAATACAAAGTGGAAGGCTGGGATGTCAGGCCCACTGGAATTGGGAATTACCAGACCTTGGATCATGTCTGAGGTCTTTTCCCTCTGCACACACATTATTACTATTGTTTGATAAGATGTGTTTGGTACAAACCCTAAGCTCACAGACCACTCAATTGCAGCTTAATGCAAAAGATCTCTTTCAACTCTGCAGCCTCTCTTGGACCTTTGTACTGCAATAAGCTCAGAGGATGCCCTTAAAAGTGTTGTTTTCTGAACAGATCATCTTCCCAGCTCTCTTCTGTAACACTTGCCAATGAAGTCCCACAGAACTGTCACCTATATGACAGAGCTTTGACCCCTGCTCTGACTGGAATTAGGTTCTAGACTCGTCTGATGTGTTTCACCCTTGAAATGGAGACACACATTGCCCAAGTAACTGCTGAGCCCTTGGGACAGAAAGCCATTCAGGCTCTGGGCTTCTGAGTCCAGGCTTTGAGGTGGGGGGAGGATGTTTAGTGCCAACTTTGTCCTTGTCCTTCTCTCCTGGCCCAAATTTGTGCTATTTGGCTTCCACCCCAATGCAGTGTCTGATCAAGAGTCTGATCTCCTTTTCTGGAGACTTTCAAAACTGACCTGGATGTACCCAGGGTGTGGACTACTGTAGGTGATCCTGCTTTTGGCAGGGGTGTGGACTCAATGATCTCTGGAGATTTCTTCCAACCTCTAACATTTTGTGATTCTGTGACTGAAGACCTGCAAGAGAGTGAAGTAAAACTTGAGTTAGAGAATCCCCTACTGGCCTATTGCCTATAGGGCTAGGAACATACCTGCTCAAGTGAAAATGGAGTGCTTGTAAGAGTCAAGTAACTTCATGGGGTGGAATGATCCATCTGCTCTGCATGTCTCCTCTCTTGTCTTTCTCCCAAGACTCTAGAGACCATTAAGAGGAAGCAGCTGGAGAAGTACCACAAAGCTCCAGAAGATGAGAAGGAGAAAATTGAATGCAACCCTTATGTCATTTTCCACCAGGCTCTGAAAAACTGCCAGCCCATCATTGGGCTCAGCAGCATCACAAGAGGAGGCAAAACCTACCAGGTGAAGGGGTGGGTGGGGTGCTGCTAATGAACTGGTTTGCACCCCTTCAGCTCAAGGTTTCCTCTCCTTGGAGAGAGAGCCACTTTCCAATCTGGATTAAAGCAGCAGCTGGAAACTCTGTCCAAGAGCAGCACCCCAGGCTGTGAGCATGGCAGTTCCTCTATCAGCAGTGGTCTCTGCTGCTCTCATTAGATAAGAGGAGGAATATGCAGGAAACATTGTCCAAGGAGACAGAGATCAGTGACAGGCAGCAAAAGAATTGGCAGTCCCAGGGCTCCCAGTTCTGTCCTCTCTGCTGCATCATGTTACTTGGGTAGAGGTCACAAAGTCCTGGGGCAGGTCAGTGTAGCAGAAAAGGTCAGCTAGATCCAGTGTGATACTTAAGACAAGAGCAGACCCTGTCTTATGGTATGGGCCCTGCAGCACTCAAGTCGTGATAGAGAAATGAGATGTGAAGACATCTCTTTAGTCCTCCAGTGCAGGGGGTGGTGACCATCTGCTAGCACAAACCAGCCTGGATCCAGTGCACAGATAAGCCAGAATTCCTTATGGAGGCCACTGTCTGCAGTACCCAAGGCTGACCAGAGCTTCCATTTTGGTAGCAGTGTCCAGTTCCTATGGACAGAGGAGGTGAATGGGCACAGGTCAGCTGTTGGGACCTGGTCTCACTGCAGAGGGCAGCTGTTGGGACCTGGTTCTCACTGCAGAGGGCAGCTGTTGGGACCTGGTCTCACTGCAGAGGGCAGCTGTTGGGACCTGGTCTCACTGCAGAGGGCAGCTGTCGGGACCTGGTTCTCACTGCAGAGGGCAGCTGTTGGGACCTGGTTGTGCTGCAGAGCACAGTGTGCTGCCCCTGGAGCTGCAGCACAGTGTAAATCCACACATGCAGCTGGGCCTATGTGGCTGCTGGAGCAGAGCAGATCACTGCCCCCCCTGGGTAACTGGTATGGTTTCAACCTTGGCCAGGTCCCCATCCCCCTGAAGGACAATCGGAAGCGCTTCCTGGCCATGAAGTGGTTGATCACTGAGTGCAGGGAGAACAAGAACCGCAGGACACTGATGCCTGAGAAGCTCTCCCAGGAGCTGCTGCAGGCCTTCCACAACGAAGGGCCCATCATCAAGAAGAAGCACATGCTGCACAAGATGGCAGAGGCCAACCGGGCTTACGCCCACTTCCGCTGGTGGTAGGGACTCTGTGCGTGGGACACGATGCCACCAGCCCCAGGGCTGCCTGCCTGAAGGAAGCTGGGAAGAAGGAGGAAGGGTGACAGATCCTATCCAGGCAGCTTCTGAACTAAACTAGGGACAGCCCAGCCCATCCCCACAAGGTTCACTTCTTCTGTGCTCGTCTGGGTGGGGGAAGGGGGAACCTGAGAGTCACTGACCCTGCACATGATTCTTTCACGATCATTTTCCTGTGCAGGAGAAGCCTGAGATGTTTTACTTGTACAAAATAATCTTCCCCTTACATGTTTCCTGGGGAACTTGTAAGTCTCTCTGCTCCTGTAAGCAATGGTTTTGGCTGCATTGCTAACAACAGAGGTGGATTCTTTTTTTTTTTTTCCCACACCACAACCAACCTTAGCAGCATTGGTCCAAAAGGCAATAAAAGGCCCTGTTTGATTTTTCATTCTGGTCAGCAGCAGCATTGTCTGCACAGATTTGATGGAATTGTTAACAGTGGAAATAAAAGCAGTTTTATGGGGAAGGTTTCTTGATTCCAAACCTTTGTCTCTGTTTGATTTTCTCACTGCTCTTTACATGCCCTGGTTGTGTAAAACCACTCTTGAGCCTACACGGAGGAGAAAATGACTATTGCAGCCTGAAGGCTTCAAGCAGGAGGAACCTTTAAGTATCATTTATAGCCCAGCAGCTACATAGAGAGCAAGCAGGGCACAATGGTAGTGGAAAACTTTTTATTAGAAAAAAAAAAAAATCCTTCAATAGACTATTTATTTCCTTTCTTCCTCTCCTGTTCCTGTAAGAAACCACAGCTGACACTTGGTAAATTCTGAAAAAAAGGTGGCAGTTATTGTATAAAACTTAGAAAACCTGTTCCTGGCTACGTGTCCTGCTGCAGGCTACCCTGTGGCAGGTATTGGTGGCTTGTGACCTGTGGAGGAGGCTGTGTGCATGCAGGTGCAGCCAGCACACCTGAAGGATAGCCTGGGAGAAACAGCACTTGGCTGAGCTGTCTGTGAGGCCACAGAGTTTTCTGTGCCTCGTCCCAGAGAACCAGGTGCAACCTGAGCTGTGAAAGATTTTCCCTCCGCCTCCCGCAGCTCTGAACCAAAATGTCCTCAGCCTAGCTTCTGCTTTCCTCAACACCCATCTGGTGCTGGTTTGACTCAAAGCTTTCCATACCCTTTGTTGGCAGCAGCCCAGTGTTGGGATAGAAGCTGCAGGGTGAAATGTTCCCTGCCCTTTCCACCTCTCCAAAGTCAGGCCAGCACCAGTTGCAGCCTGACAGTTACCTGCCGGGAGGCTCTAGCCAGTATAAATCCTATTTACAGGAAGTGCTAGAAAAACATTAATGTGAAAAGAAATTCAAACTTGGTCTGAAGCTTGCTGGTGAAAGTGCTGGGGACACCTCTCCCCCTCTGCTGCAGAGGTTAATCTGTCACTTCGCTGTAATAATACTTCTGGGCAGCGTCTGTCATCTTCCAGTCGGCGGCTCGGAACTCGATGATCTCCAGCAGCAGGAGCTGGGAGAGGGAGCTGAGCCCCTCCTGCAGAAGGAAGCCGTCTCGGAGGAGGGAGAAGAGCTCATCCATCCGCTGGGAGTTCATCTTCTCCAGCTGCTCACCTATGCGGTGGAGCTGTAGGACCAGGCAGTCCACCTTGGGGAGGAAGAGGAAGTGGTTGAGCACGTAAAGGGGAGCTCTGGTGCACCTCTGTGGAGGTCCCCATGAGTCGCTGAGGGATCAGCTCAGCCTGTTCCCTCTGTTCTGCATTTCCTGCAGGCTATCGTTCTGCTGCCCTCAAATGGCTGTGACAGGAGATCGGAGAGGCTGAATGTCTCTGGCAAAAGCACATCCTGAAATCCCCTGTCACAGACAACACTCCCATAAAAATACACCCACGACAAGTGGGAAAGTGTTCATGTCCTGCAGGGTATCCTACAAGAGATGATGGCAAGGCTGAGGCTGGAGCAAGGAGGTGCCTCAAAAAGAACAGAGGGAAGTGGCTGAACTAAAGCTCTTGGAAAGTCAAATGCCCTAGGGAGGATGTGCAGCCTGGGCAGGGGAATCTCAACCAGCACCTCCATCCTGCTTCCTTCTGGGCTGCAAACCCTCCTGCCTGGTGTCTCCTTCCAGCACATACCAGGGAGGCAGCTCTCTCTCCTCTGCAGCCCCTGGGCCGTGCTGTTGCTGATGCTTGGCAGGCCGAGAGGAGCATTCACAGCTTCTCTTCCCTACACTCACCTCCTCCTCCTTCTGCAGGCTGTCAGGCTGTGCCAGCCGGAACAGGCAGTCATAGACAGGGTTCACCAGAGCCATCATGGGCATGTTGTTCACCTGCAGGGAGGCAGGAGCTGTGGTCAGTTCAGGGGCAGAAAAGTCTGCTTATTTTAAAGAGCTGTTCCCTTGCTGCTCTTCAAAAGAAAAGAGCAGAACTCAGCTGTGCTGCCAAACTGGTGGGATCTACACAGGAAAGCAGACAGTCAGGTCTCCATCAGCCAGAGAAACTGAACAAGTGCTGTAGAAAACATCTATTTTTAATTGTTAGCATTGGAAACAAACTTGTTGCAACAGCATTTTTCCTGCCTGCAGCTCTACTTGCATTGTTTTTACATCTACACCCAGCAGGCATCCAAGCACACACTGCAGTGAGGGCCTGCAGACAAACCCGGAATGCAGGCTAGAAATTACACAAGCACCCACGGGTCCTCACAGCAACTAAACAGTGGGGGGCATTCAGGAGCAGGCAAATCAGGGGATTGCAACCATCAGGAAGCTCAGACTTCGTGACTGTTCCCAGAGGTGGCTCTGCCTCTCCAAGCCTGTTTTGCTTGCCTGTGGGTAGCACCAACTCCAACAGCATCTTCGTGCCGAGAACCAGCTCCAGCCCCCACCGCTGAGCCTTGAGGCTCTATCCAACACCTATCTAACTCCCCTGGCCCTGGTGTCTATGAAACTCTGGGCCCTTCTAGCAGCCCTGGGCAGCAGCAGCTGGCTGCTGCTCTAGCTCCTTACCCTCAGGTAGTCGAAGATGTTGCAGATGAAGGTGACATAGCAGATCCACGCCTGGAGCGAGCGGCTGCGCAGCTCCTCCCGGTCCTTGTACTCCTGCTGCAGCCGGTTCAGCAGGCTCCTCCGGAAGATGCTCTGCCCAACTTGTTTGCTCTCTGCCTATGAGCCCACAAAAACAGGACAGAGGGATGAAACAGGGATGTGAGAGGAGCAGGGGCATGCTGCTACTGAGGTGCTGCAGGGCCCTGCAGAAACCCTCCTGTGATGGCCCAGAAAGGCAGGAAAGCTGCAACTAACCGCCTGTGCTCGTGGTTGCTCCCCTGGATGCTGCTACTGCAAGAAGCAAGCAGCAGAAGAGGGAAACTTGGCTGAGGGACAGAGCACAGGTCTGGGGCAAAGCCCTTCCTGGTCCAGCCCAGGGACAACCCACGCAGCTGAAGTGTTTCCTGGTGTGGGCATGAGGAGCTCTCACCTGGATGATGGTGTAGCAGATGCGCCCTGCCTCCTTGCTGAACACGCAGTCTTTGAGGGACTGGTCCACTATGATATTGGCCACTTTCTCCAGGTCCACGCTGCTGGGTTCTGTAGAGAGAAGAGTATCCTAAAATTAGAGAAACTCCCTCACAATGAGAACCAGGAGCTGAATTTGATCAGTTGCACCATCAGACACCAGCGAGGTGAGAGGGGACAAGAAGAAGCAGGACACAAAGACCTTTCCTGAGGAGATTCACCAGCTGGACCCAGTCAGGGATGAATGGCATTTATCATAGAATAGGTAAGGTTGGAAGGGACCTCAAGGATCACCTAGTTCCAACCCCCTGCCATAGGCAGGGACACCTCCCACTAGCACAGCTCACTCAAGGTGTCCTCCAATCTGGCCTTGAACACCTCCAGGAAGGGAGCAGCCACAACCTCCCTGGGCAACCTGTGCCAGTGTCTCACCACCCTCACTGTAAAGAACTTCCTCCTGACATCCAGTCTAAACCTCCCCTCTGCCACTTTAAATCCTGTCTTTACAAGACCTTGTCAATAGTCCCTCCCCAGCCTTCCTGTAGGCCCCCTTCAGATACTGGAAGGCTACTATAAGGCCTTTGGGAAGCCTTCTCTCCTCCAAGCTGAAGAGTCCCAACTTTATAAAACAGCTTTTCTACTCTTAGCAACTGGTGTTCCTTAAAGGGGTTCAAGCACCCAGCCTCATCTGCCAGCCAAGCTGCCCATGACAGAGGAGCTGGTACAAAGCCTGCTGACCTTTGAGGGCTGTTTTCAGCAGCTTCTGAGTCTCAGTGTCGAACGACTGTATTTTGTACTCCTCCTTGCCTGTTTCCCCCATGACTGGACTCCTCAGGCCAAGAGCAAGGCAATGGAAGGGCTAGTGACAGTGCCTGGGGAGAGAGCACACACAGCTTAGTTGGACACAGAGGTAGACCTCTCTCCAGCAAATCCCATCTTGTGCCGCAGCACTGGCTGTTATCCTGACAACCCCCACCCCAAGGAAACCCCTCTGTTATTAGAGCAACCAGCTCCAGCACCAGATATGAGCAAAGCTTCACTCCCACATCTTTTCAAGCCTTGTTCCCTACCACCCCATGACAGGACTCTGTCTTCAGAGCCTTTATGTTTTTCTCATGCAAAAGCCCAGCTGCAGTCTGTTATCTGTGGGTTCAAAGCAGACAGCACACCAAGGCAGCCCCAATAGGTACCAACCTCCCCTCAGAAGGCTTCCCCATGGCTGTATCACAGGGAAGCACATGCAGGAGCACCCCAAGCAGCAGCACTCCATGCAGCCTCTCCCTTGTCCCTTTGAAACACCATTTCTGCTGGTTTCGCACAAAAGCCTGGGAAGAATCAAAGCTGGCACCTAAACATCCAACTCATCAGAGTGAGCAGAGCACCTCTGGGTCAGGCTCCCTCAGCTCTGGGTGAGACACTGCAAGCTCTGCAGCCAAACCCCCAAAAGCAATCACTCCCAGCTCATCCCCTGCAGTCAAGCACAGCTCTGCAGCACCAACAGTGCTCCTAAGGACCCTCTAATTTTCTCATTCTTCATGCTACAGCAAAGACAGCAAGGAGGTACACCTGGCACAGAGAGGAAAGGCTTTCAGCAAGGAGGTACACCTGGCACAGAGAGGAAGGGCTTTCAGCAAGGAGGTACAGGTGGCACAGAGAGGAAGGGCTTTCAGCAAGGAGGTACACCTGGCACAGAGAGGAAGGGCTTTCAGCAAGGAGGTACACCTGGCACAGAGAGGAAGGGCTTTCAGCAAGGAGGTACACCTGGCACAGAGAGGAAGGGCTTTCAGCAAGGAGGTACACCTGGCACAGAGAGGAAAGGCTTTCAGCAAGGAGGTACACATGGCACAGAGAGGAAGGGCTTTCTTTGCCATGCACACGAGATGGTCAGCTGGGTCCAAATTGCTGGGCTGGTCAGGCCAGCAGCACAAACAGAAGGCAATTGGCTAAAGGAGTTTTGCCAGCTCGTCGAAATTCCTGGGCCATTACTCATCCCTCTCTACAAGCAGGTCCCTACCCGGATTACAGCTGACAGCTCATGGCCCTTTAGAGGTAGAGGACACAGGACATGAGCCGCAGGTAGCCCAGCCCCTCTGACAGCCCACTTGCCATGAACCTGTGGCACAACAAGTAGACACTTCGAGCAGAAGCAGAAGCTTGCTGGTGGGCAGAGATCCACCTCTGCCTTCCCCACGAGGCCCAGGGCAGATCCTGCCCCACAGGTGACAACCCGTTCCCACTGCTCCCGCAGTGATGCTCTCACCTGCACAGGGTTACCTGTCCTGGGCCCCACACGGAGCTTTCCTCCCCGCACAGACTCACAAGCAGCTGAGCATACTCAGTACCACGTCTGGTTGGCAGACACTCTGACCTCTCCTCCTTCTGCACCGCCTCTGCCCCCCAGCTCTGCACTCACACCGTTCTGCACTGCCAGCAGAGCAGTCCCAGCTCTCCAGCAGCCCTGTGCCCCCCAACCAGCAGCACCTCTGAACAGAAGGAACCCGGCGGGAGCTTAGCGCTGTGCACAGTGGAGCACGAAGTGCCCGAGCCCGTCTGGCAGCGTCACTGCTGCCACCGCCCAGCATCTCCCTGAGCATCCTTCCCCACGGCCCCCGGGGACAGGGCACGGCTGCTTTGAGCTCCTGTGCCAAATAACCCTGCCCAGAGCAAACCATAGCGTCTGAGTACAACCAACCTGTCAGGTCTCGTTTGCACCAGAGATACTGGCAGCACTAGGACCACCCGGCTGGTGGCAGTGGGTGACACAGGACACAGCGGCACCCGTGGGTACTGATTCCTCCTCTGCAAGTGGTCCCCGCTAGATGAGCTGTCCCAGGGACTAGCATGGTTGGGGTCGGCACCCTCGGCCAGCCCTGGTTCTACCTTGCGGGGTCACACCCGGCCACGGGAAGGAAGGCTGCTCTGCCGCTCCTAAGCACCCACCCCAGGGGCACCACCAGCCGCCCGGGAGCATCGTCCCGTCCCCGCCCAGCCGCAGGTGGAACCCCCAAAGCTGAGGAGTCTCCTGCCCGGGGCTCTGGGCCACCCGAAGCCCCCGGGCACCCCCGCTGCCGCTCCGCCGAGCCCCGGTCCTGAGGACGGCATAAGCCGAAGGACCCCCAGGATGGAAGCAGCGGCGAATCTCGGGGAAATACCCCACCCCCGGTGCCCCTGTGCGGGGCAGAGGGAGCTGGACGCAGCCCCACCGACCTGCCGGCCGACCCCGCTGGGTCCTCTGGCCACCGGGACATCGCCGGAGCGTCCCGGGCCCCGCCGCCCCGGCCCCGCTCCCTCCCGGCACGGCCCAGGTTTCCTCTTAGGTCATTTCCTCGCCCGAGCCGGGGGAGGGACGGGCCGGGACGGG
>VWZE01010258.1:133458-189931 GCA_013396675.1 Eubucco bourcierii
AAAAAAAAAAAAAAAAAAAAAAAAAAAAAAAAGCAGTTATGTGCAACATAGAATTCTGATTGCCATGGGAAAGGGAAAAAAAACAAAGAGCTAGGTAAGTACAAGCTGCTCTGCTGGCACTCAGCATAGTTTTTTGTTTCTCTTAACACTAACTAGATCCAGACCAGAAGGCTTGAGATGTTCCATATGCTGCTACCTGTAACTACCTCTACAGGAAAGACCAGGATCAAAGCTTCCCTGGTTGCTGAGGGATACAGTACTGGGTATGAACTGGTAACATTAAACTGTTCTTTCTCACTACGTCCTAGGAAGGAGCAATTTGTAACTCACAGGAATCAGACACCTTCCTGCAACAGTATCCATAAAGGAGAAGATGAGCCAAGTGTTCAAGCAGCATAGGTAACACTTTGCCAGAACTGAAAAGCCTACCTGGGAGAATTCTCAGTAGGCTCTGCACACCCAGCTTATTTACTGGTGGAAAAGGGAGGACTGAGAGGAGATCTGCCCAATGCTTACCAATATCTAAAAGGAAGAGGTCAAGAGGATGTGGGCAGACTTTTCAGAGGTGCCCAGCGACAGGACAAGTGGCAACAGGGAGAAACTAAAAGCCTGGCGGTTCTACCTGAACATCAGGAAGAACTTCACTGTGAGGGTGCTGGATCCCTGGAGCAGGCTATTCAAAGAGTTTTTGGAGTCTCCTTCTCTGGAGAGATTCCAATTCCACCTGGACATTGTGATCCTGGGCAACCTGCTTTAGCAGGGATGATTCCCTGAGGTCACTTCCAATCCACACCATGCTGAGATTCTAGCTGCAGGATCTAAAGATGCACTTTGATCCTTATTGGCATATTTCAAGATGCAATCCCAGTTCAGACCATGGCTGTAACAGTCTGAACAGTGCACTCTACAAAGACACTTCTCTTACCTGTGGCACCTGTTCAATGTCCCGGAGAAATATTTGCTGGTTCCTGGAGACAGATGTGGATCTGTGATAATCTACCAGCTCGTTCAAAGAATTGAACTTCACCACCCAGAGGAAATACTTGCCAGCCCCATCTCTGAGCACCTTGAAGTGCTGCACATCATTTCCAAACCTGTATGGAAAGGAAAAAGAATACAAACCGGCACACTCTTAGTCACAGAGTAATTCTCCTTCACCAAAAGGTCCTTCAGGCACAATGAACATTGGTAATATAGATATGAGTTGGTAGCTGTTTAAAAAGTCTGAAAACCACTTGTCAATTGCATTTTGCAGAAATCAGTGATCAGAGAGATAGAAGCCAAGAAGTGAATGTAGTTTGAAGCAAATCCTGCAAGCTTCACCTGCCCTTTTCTGACAACAGGACTTCAGTTTAAAACCACCTTCTCAAACCACTCTGAGTTTGCAGAAGTTGGAGGTCTGTTCCTAAAGGATGTGTCACTCTGCATCTTTGATGACTTGAACCTTTTCAGCTTTTTGTTTTATATGATGTTGCCACATCACTGGCACCCTGTGTATGGGCATCTTGATGTACATAGGTGATGCAGTCACCTGAGTCACAGAATGCCTAAGGGACATGCAATGCCCTTTGCAGTACAAACACAAGGTCCCACTGATGGAGCTGCTCCATGGTGCCTTCCACTCAACATTCTCAAATACAAAACCTTCAAGTCCAGGCAGCACAAATGCTTTGATTCAGCTCTTCACACACAGTGGGATTTGTGCTGCTCTTGCTATGGTCCTGCACTTCTCAGTCTCAGTCCTTCTCTCACGCAGCACCACTGGCTCTTGTGATAATGCAATCCATAAGCATGAATCCCATTATTAAAAAAATGCTGGGAAAACACTGCCACAAGGAGGGTAGAAATGTTTCTTGTGGCAGTCATTGTGGACCTAGGCAGAAGGTTGTCTTGCAGAATAAGTCCTTCTAAATGCCTCAAATGCTCAGAAGGTGATGCAACTTCACTTATGTGTCAACAATTCTGACAAATGATGGCATTCACTAGAAGCTACTTTCCCAACATTTTATCCTGAATATAGAAGAACTCAGTAGAGGTTGGGAATTTCCAGGTGAATGGCACATCAGTATTTTTACTTCATTCAAACCCACTGAAAGCAGAAGACAGTTGCTCCACACTTGGCATGCAGGGCTTCTATGCAGGTTGAAAATGTAGACACTACACTGGCTGCAAAGGTAACATGAAACATCTCCTGACTACCACCTCTGCTCTCCTTTTCTCAACCTGAAAAGTTTCTCACCATTTCAAATCCTGCAGTTCACTGTTTAGGAAAAAGACTTTCTGAAATTAAACAAACAAACAAAAAAACCCAAGCAAAACGACAACAAAAAATTCAACTAAGAAATTGCCACCAGATGGCAACACTAAGCTAAGAGGCAGGCAGAGCTTTGCTACCACAACTGTGCTTCTTTAAGGAATGCACTTTCTGGAATGAAGTTTTCATTCATATCTAGTATTCCAGTTCTGATGACTGGATCCTAGACAGAAATGCAAATGACTCTAATAACCAGTGGCTTTAATCCAGTTTGTTGGCATGATTCAGTGCTGCTGTACTGAAGGAAAAAAACTTGGTGGTAGACCAAAGATGACCAGAACAAAAAGCCCCAACAAATCACTGGTAGCCACAGAAAATAGAGAACAGTAGGACTTGTACATAAATAATCAAAAATTATTTTAAGGACTCTAAAGAAAAACTCCATTTCTGTTAGGAAAAGGGAAGATTATAGAAAATATTGTATAAGGTAACATCAGCTGCTGAGGACAGAATCCCTCTCACCTCTAACTCACATTTAATTATGTCATATACCATTCTAAGTTTCTAACTCCTCTACTTCACTGTGACTTCAGATGGGCAAGACAGGTAGCATGGCATTGTGTGGGCCACGGTTACATAGCAGGAACTCCTGCTGGTAACAACCAGTACTTCTAGTACTTATAATAAAGGATGAGAACTGCTTCTCCTCACTTCACTGTTATTAGACAGACTCTTTAGCAATGTGGGATGTACCCGTGAGAGAAGGAACAGGTCTCTTGTTTCCACAGCTCACATCCCAGTGCTAGGTAACATGAATATCCCCAAAGCACGTGCCAAGCAGACACGAAAAACATACTTGGAGGTGTTGTACTACCCAGAAAGAAGACAGAATTTACACTGCAGGAGAGGAATGAAGGAGGAGAGCAGAAAACAAGTACACATTTTATGGTTGTAAGGAGGAATGGGATCCACAAACAAACCAACAAACCAAACCTGAGACTACCCGAGCCAGACAGCAATGAGCCACTAGCTCAGCCCTGTAAGCTCATTACAAACCAGAGCACACACAGTTGTTCTATTTGAAAAGGAATAAATAAGTATCACTGGAAGAACAGGAATGCTACAAGGCATCTGGAAGATGATTCCTGCTCCTCAGCATTGACAATCACCTCACGAGTCCAAATGAACAGTAGATGGTCTGATTACCACACACAGTTGCTTTAGGGCATTACTTACTTGACTGAGAGCGAGAAGTCCCCCGGAGCGCTCTCACTCTCCCTGATGAGGAAGGCACCATCGTGTCTCTGTTTGCCTAACATCTCCTCAGCCTTTGCTCGGGGGATCTTTCCAAAAAACCACCTGGGTAGTGAGGAAAAGAAAACAAGGGGGAAAGGTAAGAATTCTCATCATTTCAGGGAAGAGTCGTGGGTATTCACATAAAGATGAAATTATTCCTAGCACAACCAACCACACCGCAGCTCCCTCTGACACAGGCTGCTGAACCACGCAGCTTTTTCACAATGTTTCATCCTGGCAATGAGGCAATTGTGACTTGCTAAACAGTAGCCCTGTTTCACCTAATTCAGCAAAGCAGAAAGTGGTTTTTAAAAAAAAAAAAAAAAAAAATCAATCCTCAAATAACAGGATTTGCTTTCAGAGGTGGGAAAAAAACATGCTCTAAATTTAAGACATTATCAGGTGCATTGTTTTGCACCCAACTGTATCTGCAGGTTAGGACAGTAAGAACCTACTCTATACAATTGCTTCACAGCATTGGGACACTAAGACAATCACCCTGGCTACAACCTTGGACAAAGTTAAAATGTCTTTGTGGTCTGCACTGTTATCTTCATAATCAGGTCTCACAGTCTAAGGCCAAAGAGATTAAATGTCTAGCTGAAGCAAGAAACTGAAGTTCCTCTCTGTCATGTAGTAGTAAAACTCTTGCAAAGTTTTAATTATCCAAACTATATTATGCCATCAACTCAGAGACAAAAGAAAGAGGCCTGCACTGGTGGCTGGTCACTACAAAATTTCCCTAAGATACAGTAACATTTATTTCACTATTAGTAATCAAAGATAATCAGTGGAAAGGAATTACACAGCCTTCTTACTACTTAATGTCTCCTAAGGAGAAGCCACCCTAGCTTTAGTCATGATCTGCAGAGCAGAAAACATAGAAGAATGAAGTTATTAAGAACTAAGCACAGCAACATCACTGTTTTAGTGGGTAGCAGTCTTGTAGTATTTGAAACATGCTACCAAAAAAAAAGGTACTATTAGCAGACTGAAAGGAGTTCACTCAGGTTTCTCTTCAGAAACCTGACAGCTGTAGAAAGTCAATCCTGTTTGATTAACCCATTCTGCACAAATACAAAGTGCACTTTACACCAAAACCAATTCCTAGACTCGCTCAGATCGAGTGGCAAGGCACAACTGCTTCAGCAGAGAACCAGTGGCTGCGTTTAGCAGCTGGTTGCTCCCGCAGCCCCCGAGTTCAATCTGACCTCTAACAAAGTACTGTGGTCTAAGACAGGTATCAGATGTCACAAAGCTAAAGTAGATGCGAGGAGTGCAGTTACATGCAGACTAAGCAAGAAAAGTTGCCTCAAGGCCTTCCTGCTTCATTGCAGAAGAGTGCTGAGCTGGGCATACAACTCAGTTTTAAGAAAGCTGTTGGTAATTCTTGGCTCACCAGGCTATTTTCTTGCCTCTTCCTGCAGTCAGGACAATCTCACTGCTTTCACATAAGGTGTCACATGAAGTAACTGCACCATGGAAATCACATCTGAAATTTTGGGCAGTTGTGCCAAAGTCCAAGCCACAGGCTGACCACCTCTGTAGCACCAGGGAGTGAACTTACCTCAGGCAACCAAAGTATCAGCACTGACCACCAGCCTCTGGTCATGGGATTTATACATCTACATTTGCATTTCCAGACTAATCCAAGATTAAAGGCAAGCAAGGGCCGAGTGGTAGGTCACATGGTGTGGGAAAAGGAGAACCATCCTTACAACCAAGAAAGTGAAGCTTTCAGTTCTGAGTAACAGATCACAGAGGACAGAAACACCACAGCCTACGACCATGCAGATGACTGACCTTAGAGGACAGCATTTAGTAACAAGAGCTCCACTCACAAATTTTACTCCCTACAGTGAGGATTTTTGTGCAGCAAGAAGAAAGAAGCTGCCTGAAACAGTCACTTCTAAGAGGAGGTAAAGATTTAATCAGATCTTCCTAAGAGAAAGCTGTTTCTAGAGGTGAAGGACCACAGCTCACTTGGTTACCACTCTCCAGCTACTGGTAGCCCTTGTTCCTCTCACTGTCTTCAGTGTCTGTTCACCATAGGAGGCTACACAGAAATACATCCCTCTATAATATCAAGGTTGATGAGTCCACAGATGCTGTTTCTACTACATGCAGTATACTCAATAAAACCACCGTAGGACACTCCCTCATAAAAGGAGCATCCACTGCATTTAGCTACACAGCTCCACTTTGGCACTTGTTTACACATTCTGTTTCCACCACCACCTTTTTACTCCCTTGCAAGTCTTCTTGTGTAGCTGTTATGGAAAACAAAAGCTTCCTCCCACAATCCTCTTGTTTCCAGTGGTAACTTCATGGTATTTACTGTTTTCCTGGGGTTTTGCCATCTGTGTCATTTCTCAGTGCCCAAGGTAGGTGATCAAGGCTGTGTCTAATTGTCTCTCACTGCCCTCTGCTGCCTTCAAAAACCAACCAAGAGACACCATGATGTGAAACTCAGAATTCAAAGGTAGCATTTGGTTTCCTGGGCTGTCAGCCCAGTTTTCAGGAAGATAATGAAGTCTCGGATTTCACCTCTGACCAATGTCACATAAAGCAAGCTTTAGATTATGATTTCAGGTATTATGCCATGGTTTTTGTTTACAAAGTGTTTTAACTCTGTTTAGTTCTCAAATAACTCTCAATTACTCACATGTGACTTGGATACTAAAGCCTCACCTCACAAGATAATGAGCACACCTCACTCATGAAGGAAAGCCTCCAAGAGCTCAACAGAACATCTGTGATCCTTCCTGAAGCCTCAGAAATTTATCAAAATTTCCCCCTAAATCTTACTGAATCACCACAAAGCAAAAATGGACAATTTGATTCAAAGAAATAACACTTCCAAAGTAACAATACCATCAAACTCTTAAAGCCTCCTGCCAGCTGTTTCTATGTCACTTTAAAAAGGAAGTCTAAAGCTCTTCCACAGTTCTTTAACTCCCCTGTGGTTTTAGGACTTCATCACTGCTTTAGACCTTCAGAATAAAAGGATCCTGAATTCCAAATACAAATAAGATGAAAAAACCCTCCCACAGAAGAAGGAAATAGAATTATTTTTAAAGGCTACAGTCTACTTAAGACTGCATTTCTAAAGTAACAGAAGCCTGATGCTGCACATACAAGTCTGTTGCAGAACAACAAAAAAAAAACCCCAAGATCACCAAGAATTATTATCAAAAATCCCACATGCAGAAGCAGGCCAAAGAAATGGACCACAAACTCCCCACAGCTTCCCTGCTGAAGGGTTGAGTTTGATAAGAGGGTTCTCCAATTAGCTTTGCAATGTAGGTGAAAACTCATCCAAGTCAGCACTGCACAACCAAATCCAGGCCTTGCTGCTGATGCTACACTAGAAGGAGATGCAGTGGCTGGTACAACACAAAGCTCTCAAGGCTCTCAGGTTCACTTCAACTGGCAGTGTGGCAATTCCTGGCTTCATCCAGCACAAACCTTTTAGTTTGGCTGATGTGTTCCATGAAGTCACAGTCCTGCAAAGGGAGACCTCAGCAATACCTTCAAGGGAAGCTGATCAGGAACACAACCACCTGAGATCCATGCAGGAGGTCGCTCCGTGAACAGCAAATCCTTCCCACCCCTGCACTGAATTGCACTGCTCTGCCTTCACAGGAAGTCTGTCTGCCCAGAGCTTCCTGCAGCTCTTCTCCAGTATCATGCCTGGAGAAGATATTTACATATCTTACATATTTGCTTTGTTAACTGATGTGCTAATTCAGATTAACCCTTCAGACCTCAGGTGACTTAGTTGGTGACAAAGAGCCCCCCCACTTTCCCTTCAGCTCCATCTGCTAACAAAGCAAACTGGAAGATGTGCAAAACACAAGCAAGAAGAAAGGTTGCATCTAAGACCAGCTGTTGGGGTGAAATACTTAGAGCCACGTCCTAGAGCAGGATTTAAAGATACTTTCAGTTGCCTTCTCTCCAAATCCCCTTGAAAAGTTCTTATGCCAACACCCAATGACACAATTTGATACTAGTCTGAGAAAAGGAAAATTCTCTTTCACTCCTGGTTGCCTGCCTGCAATTTGCCTTTTGTGTGACTACTCAGAAAGCTCTGCACGACAGCTAAACAAACACTACACTATAAAAACTTTTGCATAATTTCCCAGGGTTGTTAATGCACTTAGTTAAGACTCCCAGCACTGCTGACACGAGGCTAACTCTATCCAGCTGCCATCAGCAGTTTAAACATCTTCAGAAAAGGTCACGTTAACTTTCCTTGAAAAGCACTCCCAACTTCACCCTTGCAAGCTCAGAGAGTGGGTTTTTTTTAAACCATTGGAATGGACTGGCCAGGGAGGTGGTGGAGTCCCCATCCTTGGAAGTGTTTAAAAAGAGATTGGATGTGGCACTTGGTGCCATGATTTAGTTGATTAGGTAATGTTGGTTGATAGGTTGGACTTGATGATCTCAAAGGTCTCTTCCAACCTCACTGATTCCGTGGTTCCACCTTCACCCACTTGCAGGTTGTGATGGTTTGGGAGTTGCCTCCCCTCCCACTTTGTAAAATGACCCAGACTAAACTCAGCAGGCTGGAAGTTAAGGACTGAAGCTCTATTTACAGCTCAGCACAATGTGCAAGCAGAGATATACACAACAGACAGGAATAGTTACAGAAATAGACAAGTTAAAGGGAATACAGAAACACAACTCCCCTCCCAGAAATCAGAGTCCCCAGCAGGGGCTCCCAACCACCCTTCCACCTTCTCCCCACCCCTTACCCCAAGGTTTGCCTTACACACAAGGTGAGTTTGGTGAATTGGCCAGGGGAGTTAGAAGTAAAATGGTTAGTGAGGTTACTCAGCAGAGAGGAGAAGGCCAGAAGCTACACAGCCCAAGAGTGTCCGAGTCTCAGAGTCTTATCTTTGTTTTGTATTCTTTTCTTATACACCTCAGCAAGCCTATAAGTGAAGTAAACATCATCCATTGTTTCCTTTTCACAGTCTATAATATAATTTTCTCCATTAAAATATTCCAATTAGCCTCAAACCAGCACAATCCACTCCTGTCTATTTCACTCAGAGGCTCAGATAGTGTTCATTCCCTTTTGATATCAAAAAAGGAAAACCTGGCAGCCCTATCCCTCCAGAACAAAATACCACAGGTGATTACAGAACAAACTGAGCACCATTATATCACAGGAGGCATCAGTGCAGAGTAGCTCAAACACCTGCAAAACTGTTTTGAGATGACTCAAATCAACGAGACAGAAATTGCAATGTAAATTTGTGATGCCCAGTGGACAGCACCATCAGGGTAAACCAGACCTGGTACTGCAGCAGACAAGGCTTGAAATGATTTCAAAATTTCCTTGTGCATCCTTGCTTCACATCTCACTCAGTTGTACTACAGTAGTATTACCTCCTCTCCTTGGGGCACAGTCCCTCAAGCAGCTTCCTTCTGCTATTTCAAAAGAGCCCTTAGAAAAAATAATTCTCAATTGAACTGCAATATATTCATGGTAATTACAACCAACTAACAAATCAATCATCAGGTTTTGTGAGCAACTGAAACACTGTAGCTCATCATCAAAACTCTGATTACAGGTTTTGCTGTGTTTCTTCACTTTGAATCTGTTGCCCAGAGCTTGCTGTTTTCTTGTTCAGGTGTTGAAGGATCTCAACGGTTGGCAGAACCAGAATTTAGTAGAAGACAGCAAAAATACATGAACTGACACAAAGAGCATCCCCAGTCATGAAATGCTGCTGCTCTCAGATGCTAGATTCCTTGTGTTTAAGGGGAAATATTCAAAGCAGTTACTCAAACACAGCTCTCTGGAGTTACACAAGTGTAGCTGCATTTATTTGCAAGAGCACAGACTCTGGGAGGTTGGCTTGTTTTGTGAGGAAGCTGTTGGACCAGATGAATATTAGACCTCCCGTTCCATTTGAACAATTCTGTGATTTAATTCTTGGGATGCAACTTAGACATGTTGAGAGTTCAGCCCCAAATAGCCTTAAACATTTTTCTAGTGAGTTGTGAATGCCAGTTTTTCCTCTTACCTGCTACACTAAGGAAAACAGAGAATTATCACAAGAACACACATGCATCATCACAGAATGCCTTAGGTTGGAAAGGACCTTAGAGATCATCTACTCCAACCTCCCTGCCATGGACTGGGATACCTCTTAACTAGAATTGGTTGCTCAAAGCATCCAACCTGGCCACCAACACCCACAGGGAGGAGGCAACCACAACCTCTCTGGGTAACCTGTTTCAGCCTCACCACCCTTGTACTAAAGAACTTCTTCCTAAGATCCAGTCTAAACCTTAAAGTCACTCCCCCTCGTCCTGCCACTAGACACCCTTATGAAAAGTCCCTCTCCAGCCTTCTTATAGTTCCTTTCAGGTATTGGAAGGCAGCTCTATGATGCCCCTGGAGTCTTCTCTTCTCCAGCCTGAACAACCTCACCTCCCTCAGCCTATCCTCACAGCAGAGGTACTCCAGCCCTTGGATCACCTTGGTGGTCCTCTTCTGCACTCACTCCAGAAGTTGTGTCCTTTTTATGAAGGGAACACCAGAACTGGACACAGTCTCACCAGGAGCACACCTGAGTAACCACCAGAAAAGCTTCCATTCGCTACTGGAATGGGCTGCCCAGGGAGGTAGTGGAGTCACCGTCCCTGGAGGTGTTCAAGGCAGGTTTGGACGTGGCACTTGGTGCCATGGTCTAGTCTTGAGGTCTGTGGGTTGGACTTGATCTTTGAGGTCTCTTCCAACCTTTGTGATACTCTGCCCTTTAGCTCTGAGCTCAGTTACAGTAAACAGCACATGTGGAGCTACAACCCAACAGGCATCCCCTAGCCATCCATACGTATGTTTGGGTAGCTGTAGCAAGGTGCACTCTGCAAATTATTCAGCAGAAAACCTTCCTTCTGTTTGAGAGGATGTGAAGAAGTCATATCAAGGGTGGCCATCACCAAAGCTCTACTCACGGATGTGGTTTCATTTCTATGTAGTTCTTGGGAATGAAGCCATCTTTGCCATTGAGCTCTGCCTTGTACCAGTTCTGATCACATTCTTCATTCAAAACCTGAAGGAAGCAAATAAAAAAGAACATTATTTTTTTCCTATTCTTGTTTCTAAGACTGCCCTTCTAAGATGAGCTAATGAAAAACTGCTGGTCATCCTGCACCACTGCATCTCATGGGTGTTCCAGAGCTGCGGGGGAACAAAAATGGATGAGTAATTTAAAGCAGCCAAAGGATTTTAGTGCCAAATCCCCACACTTTAGCTGGGAAATTCTGATTGTTTTATCATTTCTAATGATCTCTTTTTGCTGACTTCAGCTGATGAACCTGGTGCTTTCACCCAGTTTTTCTGCATCTGCACTGGTTGCACACTGGGTTTCTGTATTAGAAAGAATTGACAACATTAGCACGGGTCCAGCTGCAGATCAAATTAGCTGTTTCAGCTGGTTTTGTTAATAATGTTAAAAGCAGGTTAAGTGAAATGGCAGAAAGTGCCTTGCCTGTTGAGCATTTCTATGTGAACAAAGCAAGTTAGACACATATGAACAGAAAACACAGGTGAAGAAAGCTGCTTCTTTGAATTGCACCTCAATACTGGGTTTAGTTTGTGGCCACTCACTCCAAGAAGGACACTGGAGTGGGTCCATAGAAGGGCAACAAAACTGGTGAAGAGTCTGGAGAACAGGCCTGGTGAGGAGCAGCTGAGAGAACTGGGGTTGTTCAGTCTGGAGAAAAGGAGGCTGAGAGGAGACCTTCTGGTTCTCTAAAACTCCCTGAAAGGAGGAAGGAGCCAGGTGGGGGTCAGTCTCTTCTCCCAGTAGCAAATGACAGAATGAGAGGAAATGGCTGCAAGTTGTGCCAGGGGTAATTTAGGCTGGACATTAGGAAAGACTTTTACACCAGAAGAATGGTTACACCCTGAAACAGGCTGTGCAGTGCAGTGGTGGAATCACTGTCCCTGGAAGCACACAAAAGACATACAAATGTGGTGCTGAGGGATGTGGCTTAGTGGTGGACTTGGCAGTGCTGAGTTAACAGTTTGCCTCTATGACCTTGGAGGTCTTTTCCAACCTTTGCAATTCCATGGTTTTATTTTTTCCCCCTTTTAAAGGGACATTTTTTTCACAATAGTTTTATTCCAAAATGAATGAAAGAGAGAAGTCACATAAATAGGCAGCTGTAAAACACCGAAAGTGATACTTCAAAGCATATTTGCTCTGAAAACTTCAAGGTGATGTATTTTTCATTGTATTTCTGTCAGCTGGTACAGTGCAACAGGCAAGCCTGGTATCCTGCCTAAAAGCAGTCTCTTGAATGAAGTAGTAGTATGTTCTGTAAACAAAGCCATGCTATAGTTTGCAACCACTTCTCCTCAAAAAGATTTTATTTGATGGTGTTGGAAGTAAATACTGCGCACACACCTCACTCCCCTTAAAACTGAGCACCACAACATTGCTTTCCCCTGAGCACTCACCTTTCTTCTCAGCTTTCTGAGGCTCTTTAATTTTGTGGTAATGGTCAACAAAAAGCCTGATCTGAGTTTTTAAAAGAAAGAAAAAAATATACTTAAAGCCTTAAGTCACAAAAGTATCACATGATTAGCACTGCCTGAATGCAGGAAGACAAGGAAATGCAAAGAGAAAGGCAATGTGAACACAGATGCAGAGATCGCACACTACACACAGAGTCATGGTCAAGAGAGCCACTAAAACCCCCAAATCTTCATAAGCAATTATTGCTGTTCCTGACTTTTAGGGTAGGTTGGGGCCTTTTGCTATCTCACTATGTTTCATTTTCTGAAAGAGTGATGAGAAGAAATCAAATTTTTAAAAAATGAAAACTAGACAAGAATTTGCCAGTGTGGGCCTTAACTGCCCATGGGAGCACTTCAGAAAACTGAACTCTAAAGATCCAAGTTTGCTGCCACACACCAACACCTTAACCTATCTCATATGAAAAACTCATCACCTACTGAAATGAAACCTGGCAAACCACAAAGAGAACTGACTCTGTCTCCTCAGAGAATTCCAGTGGTTAATAAGTCAGCTGGCTGCTCCTTTACTCCCAGAGAGGCTGATAGTGGATGTCCATCCCCTAGTGCCAGCACTTCCACTGGGGAACTAGCAGAGCAGCAGGTCCACATCTACAGAACTTCAGCTGAGCAATGCCATACATTTTACAGACAATTTCAGGATGTTTTCAGTTGAAGAGACTTCAACACTTAAAAGATCTTAAGTACTTTTATAAGGATACAAGCATCCAAGCTCTTTTGTGCAGTCACTATTCCGGGTTTCCACGTATTTATTTACAAGCACTGTTTCAGCATGCATTGCAGTTCAGTCATTCAGCAAGGATAATCGGACCACGGGTCATGAGCAGTTCAAGTGCGGCTCTGTTACAGGCTATAAGGTAAAAGCTTGCACATGGAGAGTCGACTCCAATCAGCTGATGTCTGCTGCATTGCCTGAAAGCAGGAAAGTGATGCCTATCTCTCACAAGCACTGTCCTGATTGTGAGGCAGCACTCCGCAGGAGCATTCAACCCCACAGCATGAAGTGCGGGTAAGATGACACCAGCAGGCAGCTCTGAGCAGGGAATATGGAGATTTAAAACAGGTATGCAAAAAAAAAAAAAAAAAAAAAGAGGCATTCAGAGGGATTAGGGAGACAGAGGGCACAGGCTGAAACCCAGATCTACAACTCAAGCCATGCAGAGACATTGGCACAGAGCTTGAACGGCCAGGAAGTTTGGTTGTTATGTAGCTCAGCCACCACCACTGGAGTAATTTACAATACAATGGAACACAAAGATGAGCCATTTTGATGTGATTTCTAAGACGGCAAATCCTAAGCCACAACTTGCATCCCTTTATCAAAGCCAGCACAGATCAAATCTTTGATAGGATTGTGCACTACAAATTCCTTTCATTACCATCAGAGACCAGGTAAGGGATATGGCAGGCTGCTGCTCTTCCAAGAATAAAAAAACAGGATAAATTGTAGCTTCACAGGAAAGCTGTTACCCTGTACTTGTGCTTGTGGCAGTAGGTATTTAAAACGATCAGAAATTCTAATGCCCAAATGTAAATTGCTTTAATGAGTTTTATCTAGCTCTGAAGATATGCTAATAGATTTGGGGAAGCCAAATCACAGAGGGCTTGGGGTACTCATTAATGCTTGGCCAGAAGCCAAATACCAGCGAGGGAGCACTGCTGAGGCAGGCACTAAGCTTTGTGACCATGAGAGAAAAAAGAAATAGATGGATAAAAGGCTTGGTGAGGTGAACTGCCTACACATATGCATGTACAACCTGTTCTGGGGACTTCTGCTGCAACAATGAATCCTACACACAGCCCCCACACCCCTCTTCAGTGGCTTTGTTTGCGCCAAGGACTTTTTCCTGCTTCACACCCAGACGGTGTCACAGGCGGTTGTCCTTTCTAGGATCATTTTAACTAGCTGTCAGGGCTCCATTCACATTCTGGCACACAGCCAAAGTATCCATGCCCTATACTATATACCAGAGAGCTTATACACACGCAGTCAGCCTGTAAACAGCTCTGTTTCCCCTCTCCTGGTTCTTCCAGCGTGCACTCCGAGACGGCAGCACAGATCATTTTCTTTATGCAGTTCATTTCGAAAGGAGTCAGCTCCACAGCACAGCCAGCTACAAACCCGTCTTTTCTGACGGTGTTTCAGATACTGCTGGAGCTACTCCCAAAGCTTAGCCAAGCAAAATGACTTTTAGTGAAGAACCTTAAATTCAGGACAGTTTCACAGTTACGTGGCACAAAGCTGGAATTCCAGTGGCTGCCATGAAGTTATGTAGCTATTACTTATTCAGACATGGAATCACAGCATGGTAGAAGCTGGAAGTGATCTCTGGAGATCATCTACTCTAATCCCCTGCTAACACAGGTTTGCCTAGATCAGGTTGCACAGGGTCAGTCCAGGTGTGTTTGAAATTTCTCCAAAGGAGGAGACTCTGCAACCTCTCTGGGCAGCCTGCTCCAGCACCCTCAAAGTTTCTCCTTAAGTCCTAGTGAAAACTCCTGTGTTTCCGTTTGTACCCGTTGTCCCTTGCCCTGTCACTGGCCACCACTGAGAAGAACCCAGACAGTCTGGAGAAGAGAAGGCTTCCAGCAGACCTTATAGCAGCCTTCCAGTATCTGAAGGGGGCCTACAGGAAGGCTGGGGAGGGACTATTGACAAGGTCTTGCAATGACAGGACAAGGGGCAATGGGTTTAAACTGGCAGAGGGGGATTGAAACTGGATGTTAGGAGGAAGTTCTTTACAGTGAGGGTGGGGAGGCACTGGAACAGGTTACCCAGGGAGGTTGTGGATGTTCCTTCCCTGGAGGTGTTCAAGGCCAGGTTGGAGGAGGCCTTGAGTGAGCTGTGCTAGTGGGAGGTGTCCCTGCCTATGGCAGGGGGTTGGCACTAGATGATCCATGAGGTCCCTTCCAACCTTACCATTCTATGATTCTATGATTCATCTTCCCCTCCACCCTTTAGATATTGATCATCATTAAGAAGATCCTCTCTCAGTCTGCTCTTTTCCAGGCTAAAGAGCCTCAAGTCTCTCCTTGTTAGGGAGATGTTCCAGTTCCCTAATCACCCTCATGGTTCTCTCCAATATTTCCCTTTCCTTCTTGAATTGGGGAGTCCAGAACTGGACATCGTACTCCAAGTACAGCCTCACTACGGCAGAGTAGGAGGGGAGAACCTCTCTCAATCTGCAGGCCACAATGTTTTTAATGCAGAAAAACTGCAGAACAGTCATGTAAAATTCCATCTTTAAGGAAAAAAAAAAAAATATCTTATGCCACTAACATCCAGTGGTGAAATACAATTAAAAAGTGAGCCTGGAACACATGTGAGGACTCTGCACCGGTGTATCTGGTTCAGACACTCATATCTTTAATTAAAGAGCTGACTTTTAAGTAATTGAACCATTTTGCTGCAAAACATTTTCAAGTAAAAGCATCCAGCAAAGCCATCTATCTCCTACCTCCAAGTCATTTCCAGATAATAATTAAGATTAAAATTTATCACAACCCAGTGCTATGCCTCTGAGAAAAATACAGATTCTCAACTGAACCATGCTAAGATTTTCCCAGATTTACCAAAGCCATAAAATTTACTTGAAGTGTCACTGGATTTTGCTTTGAAAATTTCCCCAAGTACAAATAAATACAGATAAACCAAGCAACAAAACAAAACAAAGATTTGCTGCTCCAAACTGAGACAGTCTTCGAAGTCTGCAGAAAAAAAAAAAGGAAAAGCCACAAACATTTATCTCCACAATTGTTAAAAGCTGCTGCTCCTCTTATAGGTCAACACATAAAGCATTCCTGTGCAGCCAATCCCCTTGGCTGCTGTAGATCTAATCAACTCTATGCCAGAGTGACTCTTCCTTTCACACTGGGGCATCTGTGCCTGAGAGGAGGAAGAAGGAAGGATATTTTTAGTCACTACATTTGAACACATACTGCCATGTGATGTCCTCAGTCTGTAGTCAGGCCTGTTTTACAGTAAGAGTGGCTCGACTGCTGCCCGTCAGTTTCCTAGGTTGATAATAGATCTCTTATCAACAAAAGCCCATCTGTTCCAGTGGAAACGGAGAAAGAGGCACTGCTGAAGAGCCCAGTTCCCAAGTTTTGGCTAGAACAGCTCACAATATCAAGTACCTCCATCCACTTTCAGTTCCATCCCTAGCCAACATTCCTAAGCACAGCTCTCCCTCCTTTGTGGGTTGTTGCAACGCCAGTTTTAACCCCCTGAAATTCAAACAACTTTCAAGAACACACAGGCACTGAACTGGAGCATAAGCAGCAGATCTGGCATCTCAACTCTCAAGCTGACTCCATATGCAAGCATACAACCAAACATAAGGCCTCAAATGTACTCATGTGCTTATGAACTTAGCAAAGCTCAGAACGAGTGAGGCTTGGAGACAAAACCCAACAAACTCCTTCAGAATGCAGTCTGCTGCTGCATTTTGGCTAAACCTCCTCTTTGCCTTGAACAGTAAGGTTAGGGGATTCTTGCTGCACTAAATGGAACAGAAGGTAACACAACTGCTCCAGCACAACCTGCTAGTTGCCAATGTGGTTTTTTTCCTCAAAGTTGTGCTAATGCTGCCACAGAGAAAACAAAGCTCCTGACACTCAAACTAGAGCAGGAATGAAAATTTAAGAAGGGAAGAAATGACTCAAAGGTGGCAATTCTGAAACTCAATTACGCCTGGAAATTACTTGTCCCAAGTTGCAACAATGGTTGAGAGGACGTTTCTCACCCTCAGAAGTGTTTTAACACAGCTTTTTGTTTCAGAGAAAAAAGCACACACCCCTCTTTCAGCTGCAGTAGGAGCCACAAAGCAGCTACAAACCCGGCAAGCAGCCACTGTTTCAAGGGAAGCTACACCTACAGCAACTTCAACACACTCCATAATGTGGAGCTTTCCTTCACCACAAACTGTCTGCAAATGGCACCGAAGGATATCACAGAATGGTTTGGGTCAGAAGGCACCTCCAGAGGTCATCTATTCCAACCCCCTGAAGTAAGCAGTAACATCCTCCACTTCACCAGCTTGCTCAGAGCCTTGTCAATCAATAACACTGATTATCTCCAGGGATGGAGCCTCAACTACCTACCTCCTTGGGCAACCTGTTCCAGAGCCCCACCACTGTCATGGTGCAGAACTTGTTCCTAACATCCAATCTAAATCTCCTCTAATTTCAAACCACTGCCTCATATCCTATCACTATAGGCTTTTGGAAACAGTCTCTCTCCAGTCTTCTTGTAGGCCTCCTTCATGTACTGGCAGGCTGCTGCTAGGTCTCCCGGAAGCCTTCTCTTCTCCAGACTCCCTCAGCCTGTCCTCGTAGGAGAGGTGTACCAACCCTCAGTCATCTCCATGGCCCTCCTCTGGACCTGCTCCATCAGGTCCATGTCCCTCCTGTGTTGAGGGCTCCAGAGCTGGACGCAGTACTCCAGGTGAGATATCACCAAAGTGGCAGAATCACCTCTCTCAATCTCCTGGTCACACTTCTTTTGATGTAGTTTAGGATGCAATTTGCCTTCTGGGCTGCAAGTGCACATTTTTGGCTTATGAACATGTTCATTTCTTCAGGATATTGTAGAGGACAACCCAAGACCCTGCTTGGTAACCTGCAGCTCCCTGTCACATGCTCACGTTGCACAAAACCCCCCGAGGAAATGAATCCTTCTCACTTCGGCTGCCTAATGCCATGGATAAGAAGGCTGCACAGAGGAAATCTGGGATAATCCAGACATCAAAAATTGTAACTCAGGTCAAGCCAAATCAGAACTTTTCTCTCCTTGGCTTACTGATCATGACACACAGTACAGTTAATTTTAACTTCAAACATTCAATGTGAAAAGGTACATTAGACAATCAAGGTAACTACCTGAAGAACACGCTGCTGCTGAAATATTTTAGGCTTTCTCTTCTATTCAGTTTATTATCACCACACATAGGAAAAGCAAAATATTCACATTTTTAAGACCAAACCCTAAAGCACCAAGTTTAGACATGCTTTAAGATTGTGAATGCTTGCTCTCTAGGTGGGTATAAAAAGGTGTGAAAACTCTGAACACTGAGCAAGTGCTACTGGAAACAGTGAAAGGTTGTTTCTTAAACTGCACTCAATACAGTATCTAAATAATGCACAGAGACTGCAATACACCCATGGTTACATTTTTATTTTTCACCCTCACCCCAATATTCATTATCACTACAGAAACCCTTCTTTCACGCTTTCTAAAAGCACAAAAAGAGCACAGAACACAAACTCCAAAAACATTATTTCAGGCCTTCCCACCACTACAAAGCTGCAGCACAAGGGCCCTCCCATCACCTCCTCGAGTAGGGCCTTTTGTCACAAGCATTATCTGAAGTGACAACTGTTTGTTCACCTCAGTGCTCACACTGATAACATCTTCAGTTGGACAAGTAGCTGAAAGTAGAACCCCAGGAAAGTAAGTTCTGAAGCTGTGCAAAAGGCTAGTCTTTGGGTTACATGCTACTGTCTTCAGCTGTGTTTTCCCCTTAAGTAATTTCCATTCCTCTTGAAGGAACCTGGTAACCTAGTCCAAAATAAAGGACAAAGCTGAAAGACAAAGCAAAAAATGTCTATGTAAGGTACTGCACAGCCAATCTAAGATCAGAGTTTCTCTTTCCAAGCTGTAAGCAATATTGTCCTTCAAGTCTATTGCACTAATCTGCTCATCACTGGAGTCCCAATCTATGTAAACATTTATTGACAAATCCAGTATTCACCTAACCTTCAGAAAGGGCTGAAAGGGGAAGTAACTGAGTAAGACTACAGGAGAGGACATTACTTACAACTAGGTGAGAAAACAGCAAATTGTAATTACAATTCCATGCAATATAGAACTCCAGAAGAAGAAACAGTGGTCTAGAAATTCACAGCAGCACTGGCTGGCAAGTACAGTAAAGACTGTCCTAACAAAGCAAAGTCCAAAAAGAGGAATGCAGTCAAGATTTAGCATTCAACTTTCACATCAAAACCACTTTGATTTTTTTCTGGTGCGTGTGTACGTAACACAAATATACACAAGACAACTTAAAGTTAGCTAACAATGCAGTGTAGCCACACAGACAGGACTCAGTACAGACTAACTTGCCCTGCCTCTCAGGCCTTGCCAGTCTTGTACTCTGGTAAAAGCCTTCAATTATGAAGAATTATTTATGTATTTAACAGGAGGAAAAAAAAAAAAGAGAGAGAAGTAGAAGAAAAGAATCCAGACAACTCTCTTTCCCTGTGGCTCATCTTGTGTAGTTTTTACATGGCACAAGTTGATGGGAGAGAAAACAACACACCATTATTTAATGTTATATTTGTAGTGACCTCCAAAATGTCTTAATGGAGATCCTGGAAAGAGTCAAAGCTCAAGGAACTTTGCCATGGGTCCCCTCTTCAATTAAGTTTCCTCCTGTGTAGAAGTTTCCACTAGCACAAACACAGAGGTAAAGGATAAGGATTTCACCACTTCTGCCTGCATTGAAGGATAGTGAGCTGTCAGCATCAGTAATTACAGAATTATCTTCAATTCAGTCCTCCCACTACTACCATTTGTATAAAGGTTAAGCTCTAGCTACCATGAACTGCATACTTCCAAGAAGGCTAATGCAGAAAGAATAAAAAGAAAGGCAATCTGCAGAGAAAATCAGTACTGGTGATTTTATAACTCAAACAAAAATGGCTTTACAGAACTAGAAGTGGCTACAGCTAGTTTTATAATTAGGTTTCCCTCATCTAAAAGACCCCCAAGTGTTTTAGCAGCAGCAGGGACTCTGAGAAGTGAGATCAGTTTTATGTTCAGTAACTGAACACTATGTTGAACACTAATTTTGATGAACTTCACAACACAAGGACAACTGCTGAACGTTTGGGTGCTGCCCTGTCTGTGCTGTCTCCTTTCAGTGCCTGATCAAAACAAGTGGAGAGCAAAAAAGGAAAAAGGTTGTTATGGCAGGCAAAGCCTCACAGCTTGGCTTGCAGACAGAGAGCAGAATGCTACAGGATTCACAAGAACAGTTTCTTAAAAAGAGGAAGGGGAGTGTTGTTTTTTCCCCAACAGACAAGGGTTAGTTTACAGGACTACCAACCAGGACCAGTCGCCTTTCAGAACAAGCTGCAACGCTCAGGATGTTATCACGGAAACAGAAGACAAAAACATCCTTCCTTAATCTCAAACCCAATCCACATCCAATTGGGAAGCACTGAAGAGCACAGCACTTTGTCAGTGTTCTGTTGGGAGCTGTGGATGAATTTACTCAGGTACTAGTGGGGATGGTTATTTTGCAAGCCAATGAGTACCCTTCCTCATTGAGTTTTTATTTCAAAAGTAAGCAGATCAGCACTGTTTAGTTTAGCTCTAAGTAGGATCCCAAAAGCAGAACCATCAGTGAAGCACACATGCTGAAGAATAGGTCAAGTTCTGAAGGGTAGAGAGCTCTATACNGAATTAAAAATCAGCTCTGTTTGGAGAAGGCTCAAAATATCCCCCCCAAAATAACCCAGATTCACAAGCACATCTGTGCATAAAGAACAGAGTATACATTACCCTAAGTATTTAAATAAACCCTCAGCTTTGAGAGGAACAATTCTGAAAGAGCTACTTTCACCTAGTGGTCAGAGTAACATCTCTTGTTTTCTATTCCTGTACCTGTTGCAAATTCAGATGCTATAAAGCCCAGGCCCTCTTAAAAGAGGGGCTGTTTCTAGCTATCCCCTCAAGCTTAAGGGCATGAAACACATCTGCTATCATATGCTCCAAGTACAACCAACTACAACTTTTCAGGTCATTAATGAAATCATAATGGCTTTTGTAAGAGCTCTTGGCACAAGCTCTGACTGATGAAGGTCAAAAATCACTCTACCAGAAAATAATAAAAATAAAGCTCTCAAGCATTCCAATGAGTGCCTCCAAGCTTCACAGTGAAACACTGCAGAAATGGCAGCAGTGGCCTTGTGGCAGGTTGCAAGCCTACCAAAATCATACGTTTCTCATACAACTTCTCCTCACTCTGGTTCTGTTACAAACCATTACCTGGTGTGCATCAAACAGCAAAACTGGAAAAGGTAATGAAGAACAAGCAGTAATAACATGTGTTTGCCATTCCAGCTGTGGTTGCCCTTTTAGATCTTTACAATACAAATGAGGCTGGTCATACACAGTGAAAGTGAAAAAATACCCTGGGGAAATACAGATGCATGACAGTCCATAAATCAGATTAGATTCACAGCTTGTGAAATCCATTCTCGATCTGCTTTGCATAATAATTTTATTTCACTACCCTATAGTTCCTATTCCTATTTGCATGTATCTATTTTGTCCTAACCTCTCTTACTAAAGCACTCTGCCACAGAACGTGTTTCTCACCATCTCTGAGGAAGGACACACACCTGTCTCCCAGAGACAATTCCTCTAGGATCAGAACACAAAATTCCCTGCTAGACATTCCACATTGCCTTTAAATACACTGCAGCAGTCAAGATGACTAAAACATTCACCAGAGGATGAGGAAGGGCCCACATTTCACTGAAGGACAGGATATTGCAACAGTAACAACTAGCCCTTAATCATCCCAGGCTTGAAACCCCAAACCCTGACAGACAGTCCCCAAACTCCTCTATCAAGATAAATGCTCTAATTAAGGTGCTCATGTTCTCTATTCCAAATGGAAGACATGGACTGCTGTATCTCACTGCCCAAGAAACTACAAAGTCCACTCTACTTACTCACTTTCACTTGCTGGCTTTCCAAGCACATCCACTCCAGCAATTTCCCTACTGCTTTGAACCAGACAGTTATTTGTGGAGTGACACCAAGCAACTGCTCCATGGAAAAAGGTTCTCCATCACAACCACTCTAATGCTTGTACACCACAGAGTTGCTCTGATGTCCATAAGTAATAGTAGGTGAAAGTCTAAAAAGGATGTGTCAAGGAAGACAAACTGCTTTAACAGGTGGGCAGAGCAAACCTGCAAAGCAAGCGAGTGCAGCCTCCAAGGTTGAATACTGCTCAGTTTACTTGGCATCCTGCAAGAATATAGAGGGCAACACTAGCCCAGCACTGGAAAAGCTGAGCTGGAGGAAAGATGATTCCTAGTGGAACAACCTGGACTTTACCTCTGAGTAGGAATGTGGAGTATATGGCTAAAGAGCAGTTTTATAGTCTTGTGGACTTCAAACAACAGTCAAGGCCATATGAGCACTGAGTGGAAGGACTGCACTGGTGGTTTTTTCAGTGTCACAGCCCTGCCTGTACTTCCCATTGCTCGTCTTCAGAGCATGACATCACCTTCATTTCAACCAGTTTTCCACTGTGACATGTGGGGTATTTTCAGAGGAACTGATACCTAGCTACTTATTCCCCATCCTGTACTGGTGCACTTGATTACTTCTGCCCACGGGTAAGGCTGTGTTAATTCTTGCTGAACATCTTCCTGGTTTTAGAACACATTTCTTCAAGTAATCAAGTAGTTTTAACTGGTATCCTAAGCATGCATAACTCCAACCCAACCAACAGTCACCACAAGTATTACAAGCTTGCTCTATTTCATCATCCAGGTCATTAATGCAACATTATCATGTGCAAGATTACATTGTGCAAAGATATTCAGAGTCACAAAGTGCAAGTGAATGGTTGCCACCTAGGCTCAGCTGTGGGTTCCTAAGTATATTCACAATCCCACCTATAGAAGGTTTCACCTAAGTAAGTTCTCCCTGGTTGCTCATAGAACAGGTTGGTCATATCACTGGACTACCAGGCTTGACACCCCAGGGTGACCTGGCAGTCTAAGTGACTAACAATATGCCTGTCTGGGGGTGCTGATTGACACCCGCCTGAACATGAGCCAGCAGTGTGCCCAGGTGGCCAAGAAGGCCAATGGCATCCTGGTCTGCATCAGCAATAGTGTGGCCAGCAGGAGCAGGGAGCTCATTCTCCCCCTGGACTCTGCACTGCTTAGGCCACACCTTGAGTCCTGTGCCCAGTTCTTGGTCCCTCAATTTAAGGACATTGAGGTGCTTGAGTGTGTCCAGAGAAGGGCAACGAGGCTGGGGAGAGGCCTCGAGCACAGCCCTATGGAGAGAGGCTGAGGGAGCTGGGATTGTTTAGTCTGGAGAAGAGGAGGCTCAGGGGAGACCTTCTTGCTGTCTACAACTACCTGAAGAGTGGTTGTAGCCAGGAGGAGATTGCTTTGTTTTCTCAAGTAAGCAGCACCAGAACAAGAGGACACAGTCTCAGGCTGTGCCAGGGGAAGTTTAGGCTGGAGGTGAGGAGAAAGTTGTTGCCTGAGAGTCATTGACTGCTGGAATGGGCTGCCCAGGGAGGTGGTGGAGTCAGCGTCCCTGGAGGTGTTCAAGGCAGGTTTGGACGTGGCACTTGGTGCCATGGTCTGGTCTTGAGGGCTGTGGTATCAGTTTGGACTTGATGATCTTTGAGGTCTCTTCCAACCTTGGTGATACTGTGATAAAGGCATATCACAGAATGTCAGATTGGAAGGGATCCCAAGGATGATCTGGTCCAACCTTTCTAGGTGATAGTGTAGTTTCAATGAGGTGGTCCAGCTCCCTGTCAAGCTGAGTCTTAAAACTGTCCAGTGTAGGGGAATCCACTGCTTCTCTTGGGAAATTACTGCAAACTGAATACATCATGAAAACAAACAGTCTTGATGTACTCTGAAAACCTGACAACAGTTAAAGAAAGAATGTCCATGCCTTGTGCTGACAACCAGACTATCTGATGAGAAGCAATACAGACACCAGTGCTAACTAACTGTCTGCTGCAAAGCAAGCCAGGAGGAGAATATGTAAAGGTTGCCCAAAACTGTTACCAAAAAAATCAACTGCATTTTGGTAAGAAATACACTAGAAATACATTAAGAAAAGATGCAGCCCCAAACAAAATTTCAGAAGTGCTCAAAACACTGATTTGTGGTTTTTGGTTTTAAATGAAGCAAAGTAACTTGCTCTGTAGCTGCCCTGTTTTCTCCAGTGAAAATGCTGTCACGACCAGACAAGCAAATACTCCATCATGCTTCTAAGGGTTCATGGATTGGTTTAGGTTGGAAGGGGCCTGAAAGATCACCTAGTTGCAATCCCCCTGCCATGGGCAGGGACACCTTCCACTAGAGCAGGTTGCTCAAGGCCTCATCCCACCTGGTCTTGAACATTTCCAGGGAAGGGGCACCCACAACATCCCTGAGCAACCTGGCCCAGTGTCTCACCACCTTCACTGTGAAGAATTTCTTTCTAATATCTAAGATCATGACAAGGGGCAGATTCCTGCTGGCTATTTGCCACATTAGTGGTACTAAAAGCCTTTTCCCCCACCACAACTCTCATATTTACAACATAATCTTCAAATTCTTTTTTTCCCTTTAAATGCATGACTTTGTTTAAAATGTTTTATTATAGTATTTATTCCGTATTTGTTTTACAGTATGGACAGGTTAACAGAGCAATGAAAACCTTAGTTCTGCTTCATCTGGCTTTAAAATTGAAAGGCTTGAGGATTCTACTAGCACAGATTCTTGCATTCAGTACCTGTTGCTTAATATTTTATAGCATTGTAAATGTTACAGAATGTGAAGCAATCTTACTCAGTTCTTTACCAGAAAGATATTATCAGGAATGATAATTGACAAATAATTATCTACAGGACAAAGTTCCCAAATAATTTATACCCGATTTGCTCTATTGAAAACATTCACATTTCAGAAGCTTTCAAACACTTCAGTTCTGCTGCTGTAACTGAACTTCTGTAGATCTCAAGTCTTTTATTAACAGTGTGCAAAACCACAGTTGTTAAGTTATGCTTTGAGAGATGGAACACTTAACTAAACAAAAAGCTGCAAGCCAAAATCCAGATGACTTAATCCTACATCCAGGAATGAGGATGTTGGCAAGAATCTGTCAAAACAATCAGCAGTGTCACTGCTAATGCTGATCTTGTAGGCATCTTGACCTCAGAATTAACAATTTCACTACTTAATTCATACTCCTAAGCATGAATTCCTACCCAGCTACAAACTCTGAGGCCACCAGACCAGTTTGTAGTGGATGGCTGTTGGCAGCAGTTCTGTTTTGAGTTGGTTTCTGCAGCCACTGCTGTGTGGCTGCACCCTCCCACACACAGCCGTGCAGCGGTTAACAGGCTCTTGTCTAGTCCAACACACCGGAGAACTGATCTGACTGCAGCACAGTTCAAGGAGGTGACATCTGTCACTTGTCTCAGTTGAAGTGAGGCTGAAGGAGCTGGGATTGTTTAGCCTGGAGAAGAGGAGGCTCAGGGGGGACCTTCTTGCTGTCTACAGCTACCTGAAGGGTGGTTGTAGCCAGGAGGAGGTTGTTTTCTTCTCTCAGGTAAGCAGCACCAGAACAAGAGGACACAGTCTCAAGCTGTGCCAGGGGAAGTTTAGGCTGGAGGTGAGGAGAAAGTTGTTGCCTGAGAGAGTCATTGACTGCTGGAATGGGCTGCCCAGGGAGGTGGTGGAGTCAGCGTCCCTGGAGGTGTTCAAGGCAGGTTTGGACGTGGCACTTGGTGCCATGGTCTGGTCTTGAGGTCTGTTATAATGGGTTGGACTTGATGATCTTTGAGGTCTCTTCCAACTCTGGTGATACTGTGATACTATGTGAATGGTTGGCTACTCAGAGCTATCCTAGCAAGCACTGGCTACAACTCTGGGACTGAAGTAAGCAGCTGAGGAGATGGAAAGGAAAGGAAAGGAACAGGTCAAGACTGTGTGAGCAGGCAGTGCCATCAAGGAAACATCCTTTGCTTCAGTTTTGGAAGACACAAAACAGGTCTGCTCTGTAATTCTTGCAGCAAACCACCTCAAAATATACATAAGCAAGAATGAGTAGCTCCATTATTAGTTCTCCATGCATGCATTTCAGTCCCTACCCTACTGGAAGTGAAGCAAACATGCTGAAATCTCATTTTGAGAAGAAAAATGAACATTAGTTTTAAAAAGGTCCACATAGGATTTTATGAGCGATCATTGCAAACAGTTCCACCACTAATTCCAGCAGTTCCACAAGTTTTATCTTGGCAATTAAACAGAGCAGAGAGTGGGAAGAGGTGGATAAGAGTTCAAGCAGGAGCTTGTGGGTAGTGCTGCAAAGAGGCAGCAAAACCCCAAGATTCAACTGCAAGTAGGAAGAAGGGAAATGGGGGAGCAGGAGTGAGTGACTCAGCTGAGGCATACAGAAGTTTCTGAGTCTACTGATGACAGACTTATCCGGGCAAGTATTAAGACAACTTTTTTTTTCAAGTTGTATACAAATTGAAGCTGAGACATTGAATGCAAAGAAAAGTGACCTTCAGGTCAGGCAGCCACGTTAAGGTAAGTCTTACACTGATGCTGGCAACAGACATCTGAAGGTTTCTGCAGCACAGACAGAAAGAACACAGGCTTCATGCATGAAAGAGCTACCAGGTTCAGGGACACTTAAAAAGAAATACTGGTGGGCTGATTAAGCCTCCTTTTCTGCTTCATACTTTTCAGCACTGACAGCTGTTGGTCCTTCTGACACGTTTAATTCTTTACAGATGACATCACTGATATGCAGAGCAGAAGTCATCTCCTCCATCCAACTACACATTGCGAAACTGTACACATGACAAAGAGCAGGGCTTGATGTCTACAAGTTTTAAAACTGCATGCTAATACCAGCACACAAAACTCAAACCTTTTACACTGAGCAAGAGTTAACTGCAATATCCTTTCTGCAACAATCAGTATTTACTACAAGCAATTGATCTTTACTAATTCCTTGCACACCTAAGACACACATGTACTTTTCTGCCAGTCCCCAGGGCACGCTGCAATTTGCATTTGAAAGTACAGAAGAAGGAAAAGCCCAGGTTCCACTGCCCACCAGTCACTGGAGATCCCAGCTGCACTTTGGTCAGCCAAGCTGAAGTTGCCATTTCCTGTTAGCACCCAAAGTGGTGTCTTAGTGATCTAAGAATAGTGTTAATCACCAGCTCTTTGCACTGCATTTCCCCCAGTTTCAGAATAGATCTAACATTCCTCCATCCATGCATTTCAATCCCTGTCCTACTGAGAAAGCAAAGTAAACAGGGTTGAAATCTCATTTTGAGATGAAAAATGAAAATTACTTTGAGAAACGTCCACATAACATTTTAAAAGCCATCACTGCAAAGCAGCATCAGTCCTCTAGTTCAGAATCCCTCCACAAGCAATTACAGTCCACATGAAGAAATCCTATCTACTGTTTGTTGGTCTTTACTAGAGGTAAAGAAAACATAGAATCATAGAATGGTAAGGTTGGAAGGGACCTCAAGGATCATCTAGTTCCAACCCCCTGACATAGGCAGGCACACCTCCCACTAGTACAGGTGACTCAATGCTTCCCTTACCTCTGGCCATAAAATTTACCAGGAATCCTGATGAATGAAGAACAAAATTATTTAAGTGTTTATGGGACAGAAGATACAAATCTTTAGTCATTATATTTCACACACCAGCAAAATGGAAAAGCCTAACCAGTGATAACTTGACCAGAAAATAGAACTTCAAACACTATATAAAGTCCCTCTCCTACCATGTCCTGAGAAAACAAGCCTCCATTCTCAAGATTACGTGAATATTTCAGGTGTAAGACTTAACTACACTCTCCTCAGAGAAACAGATACCACAAACATACAGCTCACACAGTCAACTGAGTCCTAGGCTTCATCAAGAGAAGCGTGGCCAGCAGGGCAAGGGAGGGGATTCTGCCCCTTTACTCTGCTCTTGTCAGACCCCACCTGGAGTACTGTGTGCAGTTCTGGAGCTCCCAGCACAGGAAGGACATGGAAGTGTTGGAGTGGGTCCAGAGGAGGGTCACAAAGATGATCAGAGGGCTGGAGGAACTCTCCTATGAGCACAGACTGAGAGAGTTGGGGCTCTGTAGCCTGGAGAAGAGAAGGCTTTGAGGGGACCTGATAGTAGCCTTCCAGTATCTGAAGGGGGCCTACAGGAAGGCTGGGGAGGGACTATTTACAAGGTCTTGCAACTCCAGGACAAGGGGCAATGGGTTTGAAGTGGCAGAGGGGAGATTTAGACTGGATGTTAGGAGGAAGTTCTTTACAGTGAGGGTGGTGAGGCACTGGCACAGGTTGTCCAGGGAGGTTGTGGCTGCTCCCTCCCTGGAGGTGTTCAAGGTCAGGTTGGAGGAGGCCTTGAGTAACCTGTACTAGTGTTAGGTGTCCCTGCCTATGGTAGGGGGTTGGAACTAGATGATCCTTGAGGTCCCTTCCAACCTTACCATTCTATGATTCTATGAAACTGCAGACCTGCCTCATCAATGCAGAGTTTCCACAACTCTGCTTATGCAGGAGTCATGGTTCATGTTTACAGAGACAATCCATTACTACGACGCTGCTCTGTCCACAGCGGAGCTATGGGGAGAAAAATGAAAAGTTTTGCATTGCTATAGAAAGGATCTGTTGTGCTTATCTGAATTATCCTCCTCTTACAATAAAGATATGACTCACATCAAGTATCAAAGTCACTGAATCCTCAGCACCTCTTGTTTTTCCTTCCAGCCTTTACATCTCCTCACAGAAGTTATTACTGAGGGAGTGTCACTGCAGCAGTCCTTACATCACCACCTATTCCCTCTTCCTCCTCTGCTACCCCAAATGGAACAGGCATGCTATCACTAAGCCAGCTCATGCAATTCTTTATTCTTTGCAATTTCCTACCTCTCATTTGAAAAACAAATACTTCACTGTTATCTAAAAATATATTAAAACTTTGCCAGCAGCTCAGCACTTGAAGCAAAACAACCATCACCACCCAGTGCCAACGCACAATAGAAGTGGTAGTTTTGGTAAGGCAGAATTTTAAGGAGTTCTTGAGAGCTGCAAGAAAAATAACTGAAGTTATTGAACAAAAAGAAAGAGCTGCTCTATAATCACCAAGAGAACGCTGCTCTGCCATCATGAGACTCAGCCAAATGTATAGCCTGAGGGCAGGAATGAAGGCTCCAGTCTGACAGCAGCAAAAGCCTTCAGTAGCAGTGCCAGCTTAGAGTATGCTGATCCAGTTCCCATGCCAAAGCTGGTCTCTCCCCAGTGCAGCCAGCACAGCCACTTTAAACCAAATCAAAGACAACATCAGTTAAAAAAACACCAAAAAAACCCCAAACTCCTCTCACTGCTGGCTGTCTTTCCATACCAATTCACAGTGCAACTCTACGACACTGCCTCAAGTACCAGTGACACACAAAACCCAATATCCTGTTTGCAAAGCAAAAAGACAAGTCCCCAAGGCAGCCATTCCACAAGTGAAGTTTGTGACAGAGCTAAATCAAGCTTCTCCCAGTACTTTCTTCCCTCCAGCCATTCATTCTCACCTCTGCTCTCTCCAACCCCGCCTTGTGCTGGACCAAGTATTTGAGAAGTTAGTTAAGACTGAACAACAGAGTGAAGGAAAAAAAAAAAAAAAAAAAAAAGNACCACCCTAAAAACCACAACATAATTTGTAAGTGAATTTTCTATGAGAGCACAGGAATTAGCAGCTAGGGGAAAAGCTCAAGTGGTCCCTGTACTAAAAAACAATGCAGCCTAATTAAGAGTTACACACTCAATGTACTCTAGATAGTTGAGGCAACAACTTGAGTGGTGTTCCTGCATTATGTGCTTCTCTCCAAGCCACCCTAGATGTAACAATACAAACCATTCTAGATAAAGTGTCACACAGGAGGAACTTGCTTCCTTTTATTCCACCTTTGATGTACTAACAACTCTTTTCTCCCCTTCCCTTCCAATCTTCTTCTCTGTCCTCCAAATGCTGCTTCAGGATGGGAATTGGAAAATAATGTGTTCAGAGATGACCAGCAGAACAGCCACAGCAACATTCTAATTCTAAAAGATTTCTCTGTGGTAGCTAATCTAGAATTCCACCAGTGCAGTACAGTAAGATCTCCAATACTCAATGAATCTGTTTGAACAGAAGTTACAATAAAACACAAATCTCTTAAGTACAGAGCACCATATTTGCTTTTTAACTCCCACAACCAGCAGCTGTCATTTTGCTTTCTTCTCCTTTACAGGCCTGAAGAAGCAGTTACACTTGCTTCTTAACTGGTAGCTGACACTCTGCAGAAAGGCCACAGCTTCCTCCACAAGTTTAAGACAAAGATCTCTTGTAATTCTGAAAGTCCACCTGACAATGTTTGCATGAATGTTCCCAGTAAAACATATTATCCCAGTGCAGAGAGTTCCTTTTTTTCATCATGGACTGGGAAGTTAACCCCTTGCAATCAATTAAATCAACTGACCTGCCAGTAACAGCAGAGCTCCATTGTAGATAATGATTCTGTGCTCAAATTCATTTGCCCCTTCTTTATTTACGTGCTCGTTTAACAACTTAACCTATGACAATTTCAAATCCTTAGCTACATATTTTCCAACATCTTGCACTAACTTCTCTGCACTTGTAATGAGACCAGGAGATATTCCATTAAGTTTTCCATTTTTGTGTGTCAAACACTGAGACAAAACTCTGGAAAATTCCCTTTTCAGAAAAGCTAGGGGGAAAAAAAAAAAACAAACCAAGATCTGACTTATCATGAACTAAGTATCTCCAGAAGGTGCACTTATTTTAGATTACCCAAAGTATTAAGGCTGGAAATGGACTCTTTAATAACCATTATTTATTTGTTATCATCTATACAGGAGGAATTTTTATCAGTGGTAACTCAAAGAGTTTCTCACCTCATCATTTTAGATACTCTATTTTGACAGAAATAATCAAACCCCAAAGTGTATTATTAGAAAGTCTGAAACTCTTTAAAGGACTTATTTCAGGATGATAGAAACATTTCATCAGAACATACCTCAGCTACCTTTTCACTAACTTTTTTTTTTTTGTTGGCTGTTGAAGAAAGGGTTAAACCCAGGACATTTTCATATCTAGAGACTAAGTGTAATGAGATCAGAATAATAAGATTACCATAATCTGCCTCACACACATAGCTAGGATCAGCCCTAATCTCTTCATTTTGAGACAGATGGAAAAAGCATGAAATCAGAGATAACAAGAGGCCAATTTCCTACAATAGGCAGCTTTTCAAGGTTCCCCATAGCTGTAAGTCAATATTTTGCTAGATTTGTACCTATTTAACAAATTCTAATAGAATATATTGGATGGGAGAATCAGGCATCTCCAAATGTCTACTACATAAACAACCACAAAAGTAATACAATCAATGCAATTTTAATATGCTGCAGAATATTAAAGGCTAACTAATTTACTGAGACTCTAGCCAGTACCACTCCCACATGCTTTAACTGGAAACTGTAAGCAAAGAGCCAGTCATGTGAAAAACAAAGATCTTGAAATGAATAGGACTTGGGACTGCTTATTGAGTTTTCCTCTAAGGTGGACAAACATCCTTAAAACAGTAATTTGCACCTGTGACCAGTCTTGACACAAAGCAGCTGCAGGAAGGGGCAGTTTTAACCTTGGTTTAAGATAGCAGAGGTGCAGCATGGAATGAACCCTTCACTATTCTGTTCTGCAGGATATGAATACTGGGGAGGGGGAGGAAGAGAGGGGAAAGCATGAAATAGCCTCAGATATATCAGATAGCTGAGAATGATTATGGTGGCCACTATCCAGCTACCTCAGAGGAACCTGGCCAAGAATCAGCAATAAGGAAACTTAAGAGACAAGGAAAAAAAAATCATGCTGTATTTTAGCACTAAACAGAATCTGGAAGATGCCTTGAGATTAAGTAACACCACTAAGGGAAAGAGAGGTAAGCAAGAAATCATCCAAGGAATTAAAGCCAGACTGGTGGTTAGAAGATAAACGGAAAATCATTTTTTCAAGCAGCTAACAGAGCCTAACTGTTCCCAGAAAGAAAAGCTCTACCCTGTAGGTCAGCAAAAGCCTCAGGCTCCCCAAATCAAAGCCTGCAATATGAAACCTTTTGAGGTTGGATGTTGAAGTTTAGCAGCACTGTCAGCTAGTTATGCAAAGACCTGAGAAAGGGAGAGAAAAACCCAAACCCCAAAACACCACAAGATCAAATCTCTTCCCAAGCAGGTTCACCTGTCAGCTCAGACTAATTACTCTGGTAGCTCTTCGAGTATGTTAGCAGTTTGTGTTCATCTGCTCTTAGCCAGTAATTTTACAACATGTCTTGATGCAGCCCACAAAAAGCCTGTTCACACTCTTGCAGCCCTCATGACTTTGTATCATATAGACACAGCCACGATTAATTATTTGTTTGCCGTCTGCACAAAGCCCTTTCTGCTGCCTCAGCCCGGTTTGTACACACGCGTAATTTGCTGCCTTACCTCTTCTCTGTGCATTTGAACTCTTACAGTTAACTCTCCTTTGTGGGAAGACAGGGAAACCTGCTAAAAACACTTAGCACTCCTTTCTTTTGGGGATGGTTCACTCAGGAAAACTAGAAGAGATCTAATGATCACATCAGTTCTGCAGGGCTGGTCAGGCAATCCTGGTCACATAAAAGAACACCGAAACCAACAGCAGCTTAACCTCAGCCTCCTGGGCAGGGCTGAGATTTTGTTCCCTATCAGAACCTTAATCCAAGTGAATGTAAAACAACCCCTTGTTTAAAACAAGACACCTTCACAACTAGATTAGAAATTCAGCTCTAAACCAGTGTTGACTAAAACGAAAATAATCTCTCCCTGCACAAATCAAGGCAATTTCAGGGCACACAACTAAAAATACTTTTGCTCAGCATGACCTAAGAGCTCAATTTTCCACAGTGTAAACCCCAGCACTTAAAAGGCACCTAAGATACTAATTTATCACTAAGAAACTGCAACTGTATTCATCAGAGATTTGTCTGCTGCAGAGGGATGGTTTTAACTGGCACCTTTTTGATGGATGTGGTTTATTTAATCAGTTTTTACTGAGTTATGTTTAGCAACATGAAGAAGTGAGCAGGTACTTGGTCTGGATGATCTTTGGAGTCAGATTATTTAAGAGAGACAGGAACACTTCTTGTTCTCCAGTAACTGCAAGGCTGCTCAGACTTCCTCTCTAGTGGGACATGCACACACAAGAGGAAGACACTTGCAAATGATTTCTGAACAGAATGCTGAATATTGTCAGACTCATTCTTATCACACTTGCATCATGCAAAGCACACCCAGCGATCTCGCAAACCTCTCTGAGAGCCTAGGTGTACATATCACACCAGACAAACTGAACACAGCTTCCACAATCTGCTCTAGAACATTGTACCCACTTAAAAACATTTCACAGAATGTCTCCAGTCTCATAAAGCAGAACCATATAAGAAATGAGATGCAGCTTCATTGTATGTTACATGACCAGCAGTAATTATCCTGCCCACTCAACACTGAATGAGAGAGAAAGAGGATAATAAAGAGGCCCTTGAATAGAAAAAGATTTTAGGAGACTTGCTTTTAAAGACCTGAGATGGCAGAATTGCCACTTTCTTGCGCTCAAGTTTCATGGGATGGGCACAGCTCAAAGAGCAGCTCCCAGAAGCCTCAGCCGCACTTGAATAAAACAAACAATATAATATTAAAAAAACCCCAACAACCTGGTTGGTTTAAAATACTCCAAACAACAAGGATTACGTTGCTGTTGCACTAATAACCTTAAGTTCAAAGAGTTTATTCCTTCAGACTCTTCAAGCCACCAGAGGACGTTGTTAGGAGATGCAACAGAGCTTTCAACGAGAGGCTTTGGTCATTTCCACCTAGTCAGGTTGTGCTAAAGGGAAAAATATTTTGAGTAACAGATATACTGGAAGACCTTTGTTAGCCAACGACATCAATTACACTCCAGATTCAAACTTCTGGGCATGCAGGAAGCAAACCTGAGTTACAAAAACAAGTCAACAAGACGACAACTTTGGAATTAAAAAAAAATGTCCAGGGCAAAAGAAAGGAATCCAGGGGATTCTGCAGCTAAGTAACCTTTGTGAAAATACATCTAATCACAATTCTGCTTCACAGGTTGTTTTGAGGAATGTTTCTAACAATTTCAAAGGTCACTAAACCCAAACTGAACCAGTTGGTTATTCCCAGTTACCTTTCTTAATCTACAAAGCACCCCAAACAACTTGATTCAGATAGAAACTCTTCATTTCCTTTCCATGTTTCCTTAGCTCTTGGGGCATGAGGGACACAACCTGTAGTTCAGTATTCTTAGCATTGTATTCTCAGTCACTTATGAGGAAGATCTGGGCAATACACTGCTTCAAGATCAATCCCAGCTTTCACACAACTGCCAACACCACAAAAACCTCTTCAGTGCTTTCACAGCGAGTCTTGACTTTATCAGATGTGAACTTAAACAGGCCAAAAGCACCAAGCTCTATAAAAACAGAGTAGGGCTGGTGTACTAACATCTCATGGTGACCTTTACTTCATGCAAATTTGAAATTTAAGAAGAAATGTATGATTGTATTCAGTCTGCTATAGAATAATGAACTATTATACCCCAGCAATCTTTTAATGACATTGAAGTTTAGAATCATAGAATGGTAAGGTTAGAAGGGACCTCAAGGATCATCTAGTTCCAACCCCCTGCCATAGGCAGGGACATCTCTCACTAGTACAGGTTACTCAAGGCCTCCTCCAATCTGGCCTTGAACACCTCCAGGGAGGGAGCAGTTACAACCTCCCTGGGCAACCTGTGCCAGTGTCTTACCACCCTCACTGTAAAGAACTTCCTCCTAACATCCAGTCTAAATCTCCCCTCTGCCAGTTCAAACCCGCTGCCCCTTGTCTTGGCACTGCAAGACCTTGTAAATAATACCTCCCCAGCCTTCCTGTATGTCCCCTTCAGGTACTGGAAGGTTACTATCAGGTCTCCTGGAAGCCTTCTCTTCTCCAGGCTGCAGAGCCCCAACTCTCTCAGTCTGTCCTCACAGCAGAGCTGCTCCAGCCCTCTAATCATCCTCGTGGCCCTCCTCTGGACCCGCTCCAACACTTCCATGTCCTTCCTGTGCTGAAGGTTCCACTTTTAGCCCACTTTTGTGTCAGTTAAAAGTGTTGATTCACTCCAATGCTAACTTTGCTTTCTTCTCCAAACTCATAATTAGATTATGGTTCAATGTTTGAAGATCCAACAATACATAGAATGAAACACCTACAATTCTGGACTCATACATTTGGAATAAAAAAAATTAGTCTCCATTTAACCATGAAAAGCCCAACAATTTCTGGTAAAACAGGAAAGATAAGCCTCTCAAAAAGAAAACAAAGTATCACTCCATCAGAGGTTGTAAAAATACGCACTACTTGATAGACTCAAAAAAAGAACATGTTTTGGTAATTAATGATAGACTGAGGAGCTGGAGAGGAGGAATCTGAACCATCAACAAATAACAACAGCTGAAGAATAATTAAGGATCACTTCTTTTAAACAAGCTATCAGAAATACATGGCCAACCCCAAATGAAGCCCCAGATGGACTGCCAGAAGCCATTGGGAATAGCAAAAAGTGGAAAGATGCAAATATGTTCCTCTCTGGAAAAAGGGGAAGGGAGGATGACCACCACACAGGAGGGACCACAGGCATGAGAGAGTTGCCTGATGGTCTGAACGGACTCAACCCAGTGCCAAAACAGTGTTACTGCTCTGACTTAAGCTGGGAAGTGCAAGGCCCAAAAATTCCAGAGCAGGTTTAACTTGCATTCTATCACAGAAAAAGGCCAAACCCACAGTTGTGGGGGTTTACTGAAAGTAAAATTCTGAATTATGCTGCACTGGGGGGGAGGGGAAGGGGGGGGGAGGAAATGAGGAGCATAAAACCAGAAGTGACATCTGCATGTCTAAGTGATGCTGTACAAAAATTCCCCTTATGTTATGAAGTTCCTCTTTCACTTCAGAGCTACTAACATTGCATTAGTTCACGTCCAATTCTCTCCATAAAAGGAAAGTAAAACATTTAAATAGAATTTGCTCACAAAACTTTAGAGTAGGAGAACTTTGCATATTTAAGAGACTACCTACAATACCTCAGAAGAACAGAGAAACAGAAAACTGAGAAATACTGACACTTTACTCTTTTTTTAATGTGCCATACTATTAGAATCATCACTAATCTCTACAAGAAAAAAAAAGTCTATTGCTACTTTTCTGGCTTATGAAGGGGAAAAAAATAAAAAAATCAAAGAGTCTTCCTACATGAATAATGCAGAAATGCAGATACTAAATGCCAAAAGCAGTAACTTCCTCCAGAATCCTAAAGTCAAGACAGCTGAGGCACCAAATTCTTTATGGAAAAGATCAGAGATAACTAAAACCATCTCCTAATTAGTGTCTCAAATTAGAAGAACTGATCCAGGTCAAGAACAAATTAAACCAAGAATAGAACTCGTTATGGCTCCATTGCAATAACCTGGAAGGGATATCATAATGCAGGTCACTGACACCCTAGGGTATATTATTTGACCACAGACTAATTTTAAGCTCTCAAATACATTACAGTAGCACAATATGTCCATTGTAAGTCTCAGTAAAAGCTGAAGCACTAAAACTCTCCCTTACTGGGAGATTCCAATCAGAAGATCAATGCTTTGACCACAAGAAACTCCCCCCCAGGGCCCTGACAAAGGGTCAGTCACCACTACACAACAAATTGGGATTTGTAGACCATGTGTTAGCATGGATACTTTCAAAACTTTCCCAAAAGTGAGGTACCTCAGTATGTGGAAGCCATCTCACTAATGGAGTCACAAACCAGGATCTGGTCTTATCTAAAGATATTAAATACATATATTGCATCATGACAGATGTCAGTTGGTCCCAGCTGGTTTGCAGCAATATTGCTAGCGTGGAGCCATAAAACCTCCCTGGAAATATGACTATCCAATTAAATTGACTTTCAAGCAGCTGTTTGGAAGCTGGGCTCCTCTGGCAAAGCTATAAAAGCAAAACCAGTCTTCAGCTCGGACCTCCATTTAATCAGTGGCAAGAGAGAACAAAAATGTAACTCCATATAGAAGACAAATGAAGCACTGAGATAAACTAGACCAGTAGCAAGGTCAAGACTCAGGTTTTTCTAGTGTTTATAAGGTTGCTTCACTTAAAAAAAAAAAAAACTAGCCAAAACCAAACCCAACTCATGTTTTCAGCTACTTATTTCCACCAATGCTCTCACATGTACTCACAAAACACAGAACTCCCTCCTGCTCCCCCGTCAGTAGCTGAATAAGAGGTTAACAGGGAAAGCAAAGGGTCAGAACCCACAGGGGAGGAAGGTTGTACCACAGGGATCCCAGGAGGGGCTGTGCTGTTCAACAGCTTCACCAGTGATCTGAGCAGGCTACAGAGGTGAAGTGGCAAAGATCACCAAGACATTTATTAAATATACTCAAACCTTAACATTTATCAGCTGCACAGATTAATACTAGAAGACCAAGCTATAATCGTCAGATTAAAAACAACATAGAAAATAACATACATGAGGAGGGCAGATTTAGACTGGATATTAGAAAGAAATTCTTCTCCATGAGGGTGGTGAGACACTGGAACAGGTTGCCCAGGGAGGTTGTAGATGGTCTCGCCCTGGAGGTTTTCAAGGTCAGGCTGGATGGAGCCTAGAGTAACCTGGAAAGTGTCCCTGCCCATGGCAGAAGGGTTGGAACTAGATGGTCTTTAAGGTCCCTTCCAACCCAAAGCCATTCTGTGATTCTATGAAAAACTCAACCAATCACCTGTAACTGTATGGTGAAAGTTTTAAACCATCAATCTTCAGCAAACATCCTGGAATCTTGGTGGTTGTTGTAATCTGAAAACTGATTACAAACAATAGCTAATATACTCTCAAGAATGAACCAAACCAAATACTTTGACACTGTAAATCTCTTCTGTGCCAGCTCTTGAAAACCCTGCATACCTACAGTCAACTCATCTCAAAAAATATTAAAATGAACTGAAAACGAGAGAGGAATACGAGTTAAAAGTATGGAATGTTTTTTTGGACTATAAGGAGATCAGACTCCCCAGTTTCTTCCTCAGAAAAAAAAAACAAAAGGGCAATGAAGAGGGCATTTTCAAATCCATTCTCCCCATGAGAAGCACAGGTAAAAATGTTTTCCTATTATCACTCAGCAAGAGGAAAGGGAAAGCAGAGGGGAAGCATTGGTACAATTCCTAGATAGCACCTCTCAGACCAACAAAGGGAATAGCTTTTTTCCACAGCACATGTCTACACTGAGAATTTAATGCTGTAACTAACATACAGTTGGACTAAAAATGGCTTCAGAAAGATGCACAGAAGGTGTGGTCATCAGTGGCTGCTAAAACAATAGCTCAGACACAGTTTCCAGCTGAGAAAGTCACTAAAGCTTGACTACAGGAAGCCAAAACCTTAAACATGGAGAAAAATGATGTCCAATGTTAAATGTCTCATTTGATAGAGGCAGCACTCAAGGGGTCCATCTAGCCCTGTCCTTAATGGCAAATACTCAGAGGAGGGTAGAGGAACATTATGTGTAAAGAGTTTTCTAGCACTTTTAATCATGAAAATGACATATAATGCACTTTAGATGGGAACTGCTTTCAGTGTGATAAAGAACAGCATTATGAGGGGTAGAATTTACTTCCACAGGAGAAAGTCTAAAGCATAATCCATTATAAAGGTGTAATAAACAGGATTATCTGCGGCAGCGAACAGCGAGTAGGCGAAAGCTGAGTAATACAGGTAGTTGGCAACACGGTACAAAGGCTACGTTAAAGGTCAGCTCAAATCTCCGTGGCAGTGTTGAAAGCCCTTGCCAACCTCAGGCAAACCTCAGTAGTGTTTCTTATTCCCTGCAATAGCACATGAGAATCAGCTCCATTCATTTAGATGAGGTCCTGCAACTGGGTAGGTACAATCCCAAGCACAAATACAGGCTGGGTGGGGAATGGCTGAGAGCAGCCCTGAGGAAAAAGGACCTTGGAGTCTGGGTTGATGAAAAGCTCAACATGAGCCTGCAGTGTACACATGCAGCCCAGAAAGCAACAGAGTGCTGGGTTGCATCAAGAGAAGTGTGGGCAGCAGAGCAAGGGAGGGATTCTGCCCCTTTGCTCTTGTCAGACCCCACCTGGAATACTGTGTGCAGTTCTGGAGCCCTCAGCACAGGAAGGACAGGGAAGTGTTGGAGCAGGTACAGAGGAGGCCACAAAGATGCTCAGAGGGCTACAGCAGCTCTGCTGTGATGACAGGTTGAGAGAGTTGGGGCTCTGCAGCCTGGAGAAGAGAAGGCTTTGAGGGGACCTGATAGTAGCCTTCCAGTATCTGAAGGGGACCTACAGGAAGGCTGGGGAGGGATTATTTATAAGGTCATGCAACGACAGGACAAGGGGTAATGGGTTTGTACTGGCAGAGGGGAGATTTAGACTGGATGTTAGGAGGAAGTTCTTTACAGTGAGGGTGGTGAGACACTGGCACAGGTTGTCCAGGGAGGTTGTGGCTGTTCCCTCCCTGGAGGTGTTCAAGGCCAGGTTGGATGAAGCCTTGAGTAACCTGTGCTAGTGTTAGGTGTCCCTGCCTATGGCAGGGAGTTGGAACTAGATGATCCTTGAGGTCCCTTCCAACCTTACCATTCTATGATTCTGTGATTTACTAACTGGGAGAGGAGGGGGCCATGAGGAGTTTTGGGGACCATGACTGAGGGAAGAGAAAAGGAAAAAAAAAAAAAAAAGAGGGGAGTTTACAAGAGTTTTGTTAGATTTGTCCAGACTTCTTTTTTTGGCCTGCAATCCTGGACAAAATCAGCTAGATCAAAGCAAACTAAGAAAACAGTATAACTGCATTTGCTTTGTGAGGACTTTAAGTAGCCCCAGAGGGTCTGGAGTTATCCCCTTGTGGGGTACAGAATTTTAATCTGCAACTCACACGAACCACCCCTGAGGAGATTTCAGTAGCTAAGCAGCTGAGCCCCTTTTATCAACATATTGCCTTACATTTAATAACTTCAGCTTTCTTCAAGTTCAAAATAATTGTTCTTCTCCACAAATAAGCCTTATGGGGAACTTCACTCATAATGCAAATATCAACAGTCTCTCTAATCTTACAGCAGCATCATGCAGATTGTTTGTAATCCAAACACAGGCAGGTGGAATGAAACCAAAACTTTTCAAGGAAAAGAAAGATCAAGAAAGTTCACAGAACTATCAGAAGCTTCATTTTACCTACGTTCTTCCTTTTATCACCCAAATAAACTGGGTGAAGGTAGTAGCTTGAAAGATTTCCAGACACAAGCTGTAAAGGAAGGTGTGGAAACCAGGAAGGACTGGGTCACCTGCAATCACTTTGCTTATCTCTATTTTCTGTGAGTTGTTAGTTTCAGTCAGGGTCTTCCTAGGTACAGTCACAACAGCTTTCATCTATCCTCTCTGGCAAAGAACAGTTACATTCCTAACCTAAAAGGCAGTTTTCAGGAAAAAAATTAAGGAATGTAGCACTTCCTACTAAGGAGCAAGGAAGTGTCAGGACAGCTTGGTGCTGAAGAAAGTTTACAAATGGGTGAAACAGAGAAATCCACAGGTTTGGTTTTGACAAGCTGCAGTTTCATTAGAGGCAGGGGAGATGCGTCGGTGCAAAGCACATTTTAAGAAATAAGGAGAGAAGTGAAGCAAGGAGGAAGCAGAAGCTACTTCTGCTTCCTCCACTGCAGTGTTCAGGAGGAGTATGAATTGCCAGCCTATGCTTTATCACTTCCGGGGTGAAGGATATGCCTTGACAAAGTGTTCTTCAAGGGCATGCAAAACAAAATGTAACTCTAGAATAGGCACAACAGGTTTTCCTAACATTGCCTGAACAAGGCACACTTGTCAAGCTGATGTTCATCTCACCAAAATTCAAGTATCCTTTGAAGGCAAGGTTGGTAAAAAGATTTTAAATGCCAAATTTCACCTTTAGAAGTTTGCATTGTGCTTGTCTACATCATGGCTGCCCCTTCCTCTTCGTTTTCCTTCGTGCCTTCCTATGCAGGACACACTCGGAGCTTTTGTTTGTCTTTCCTCACCACTCTAGAGAATTTGGAAAATTTTCCCTGATGAGTTATGCTCCCATTGGTAGTAAAGGGAGAACAAAACCTAAACTACACAGGAGCTCAGGAAAATACCTCTTAAGAGTAAATGTGGCAGATCTTCCAGAGGAACTAGCAAAAGATGCTGACTTCTGCAGCTTAAAATCTTTCTTTGTGTTTTGAAACAAATCCACTTAAATCTGGATTCTCAGCAGAGCTCTTCCCAATCACACCACAACCTATTGTTAAGGGTTATCATTTTCATATTTATACTAAAGCAGCATAGGCAACAAAAGAATACTCAAAGCTTGTTTGCACCTCAGGATTTACAATGGAAAAACACATTTAGGCTCAGCAAGAGTTGCCAGGGTTTAGAATTTTGTGCCAGTTTCTCACAAACCAGAGGGTCTGACTGGCTTAAACCAGAAGTCTCCCATACCAGCAAAGCTGCTATGATTAGTGTAACCTGCTGGCTCATACATAACTCATGAAGAATTCCCCCCTTTCCTCCCAAGAGAAACAATTTTGCATAACAGCAGCATTCCCCCCCCCTCCCCCCGCCATGTAAACCTTTAGAGTTTCAGTACAAGTCAGAGCAAGAAGTAGGTTGGCTCAATGCAGAAAGCATGAATTCCAGAGACAAATTATTTAAATAAGAGGTTTTAGAGACTAACAGTATAATTACAGTTCATTTGAACTAAAAGAGAAAAAAAAAAAAAGCAAGTAGCTTTCTGCTCTCTGCAAGAGGTCCAGCCACAGTGGAGCCAACACAGAGCTCCTCACAAAGCGTGCAGGCTGACATGAATGCATGCAAAGCAGCTAACTTCAGCAGGTACAAACAGAATTAATCTACCCTGTTTAGTATTCTCTTGCTATATTTTATTTATAAAGGTCAGTAATGTTTGAAGATCACAATTATTAATTAATTGCCCTACAGAGGTTGACAATCTACTTCCTGGCTGAAAAAAAAGCTGTCCTAACTTTTGACCTGCACCCATGGGACCAAAAACCCAACCGATTTGATGAACCTTCAATAACAACAGATCTGTTTTCACAACCTCAAACAAGAGGATTCAAGAGCAGGTACAGAAACTCAAGCAAGCAATTACTCTTTCAGGGGAATAAAACCCTCTTAAGGCTCTTCAAGATAGTTAAGATATTTTTTAAAGGGGCTTTTATTGAGTATCTAGAGAAAACCACTGTTCTTTTAGTAAGGGAGAAATAACAGGCTGAGGAAAATTATGAACACAACCATTTAAAATGTAAATTTCAGATGCATCTAGTAACTAATCAGGAAGTATTGTGGAGTTGCATCTGGGTTTCCAGAATATAATAAATACCCTAAAAATAATGATGGTGAGCAGTTTTGGAGACTGTCAGCTCACTTTTTGCTCTTAAGAGCTCAGCTGTACAACCCCATGTGTTTAGCACATGTCACCATGGAAAAAAAAAACAACTCAACATTCTTAAGATTGTTAAACCAATTCTCACTTGAGTTGTCAGATGGTGGCACCAATCATGCATAGAAGACATGGGAACAAGTTCAGGCTACACCACAGACAGTCTGCTTCACAACTGTTCCTTGGTTCTATCTGAACACCTACTCTTATGAGGTGTTACAAGATGACTTCAAAGTTGAAGGCATGTGCCACTCATAAGCAACGCTTCAGATATTCAACAACAGGGGCATGAGCCTAGAACGTGACAAACAAAGTGCAGCTCCAAGCTTGACAGATTGAGATCAGCAACAATATGGCATTTTGGGGGAAAGGAACAACTTTATGCAGCACTCCCTGGGCTGTAGATAATGGAACACCCCCAACCCCCAAGTCACAGAAATTATTCTCCTACCGTATTTTCTCTCCCAAGGCCCCAAAGCATCTAAACCCACATTTTTACTTCCTTGTGTATATTCTAGTCACTGACGTTTGCCCAGCTTTGGAGATAACATTAACTGTCACTGCAGGGCCAGCAAAGGAAATGAAAGAGCAAGAACTGCTGGGGGATAAAGCTGCAGATAAGAACTGGGGTATCAAACTGCTGCAGTATCAGCAGGCTGATCTGTGGAGCAATGCAGAGCGCATACAACTCACCCACTCATTTGCATTTCGAATTTAATAGAACTTAGGGAGAAAACTGGAAATGACAGAGATCAAAGGCAGCTTTCCTTCCAAAATGCTCAACAAAGCAAGCAAAAAACCAACAAAGCATCGAGACCTAGTGCCTCTTTTCACCAGTGCCCCAGTGAAACTGCTTACAACAAAAAGGCTCTATTTCTGAGTCTGTATTTAGGCATCGGAGTAAGAACAAATGCATGTCCTTGCTCACTCTACCTATATTTACTTCACATGCTTAGAGATGACCTCCAGAATGAGCTGGTCCATCCACTTTTCCAGGGATGGAAGTGAGGCTGACTGGTCTCTTATTTCCTGAGTTCAGCTTCTTCCCCTTTTTGAACACTGGAGCAACATTGGTATTACATTCACAAGTGACAGCTTCATCTTTAGGTAGCACCTATCCCACCGGCACCGAAAGATGGGTGAGGGCAGGGAGAGGAGAGAAATAAGCTCACCCTTTGCTACATATCTTGCTAATAAATATCTCCAGAGTTGGTAGCTTAGACAGTAATGTATCACACACCCTGTAACACAGAACTAACCACAGCAGAAGCGCTCACCCAGTCTCCTGTATGTTTTCCTAATGATGATGAAACTCATAAGGTGGTTCTCATTACTCCAGCTATCTGAAATTTAGCTTGGTCACAGCTACAGAAAATACAGTCCCATCTCTTGACTACACAGTGCAGGCAGCCCTGTCACCTCTGTGCAGAGGAGTGTGATAGACCTCCATGCAGTTCTGCTTCAATCAGACTCAGCTATCAAACCCAAAAAAAAAACTCATCTGCAATTCAACACCCCAGGCCAGAAATGTGATGTTACACACACAGCCACACAGAAAAACTCACCTCAGCTACTTCATGCATGTTGCCAAATCCTTTGCTGATGCTCATTACATGAATGTAAAAACATGCTTTTTTGTTTGTGGGGTAGAGGTGTTTGGATAATTTTTTAAAAGTTGTTTATTATTATGGTTCTAGAACTAGCTTTGATTTTTCAAACCAAACCATTAACAATTCAGCAAAGGTTTTAATTCTGAGGTAATCAACAAGTTACATATGGAAAGCTAAAAAGCCTTAAATAAAGACAGGAGCTCTGCCTCACAAAAGTGGTGAAAATGCCATAATGTTATCTTTAGTAGTTCTTCCAGTTTAGATTTCTATTGTAAAATTCATTACCTTTCTTTCTTGCTCCAGGTGAGATTATAAGATCTTTGTGTCCAGTGCTATTAGGGGACTAATGTGTCATTTTCACTCATTTTCAAAGCAATTTCAAAGAATTAGTTTTGCCCAGCATATGTTTCTCTTGAGGTTTAGGCTTCAGTTATTGATTTCTGGTGTATATCCACTGCAATTTTAAAACACAAGTTGTTTTTTTTTTTTTCCAAGGGGTCATACAGTTCACTGCTTATGGTAACCTGAGTATACAGACAAATTTGATTCCTTATCTCCCCTCCCTTAGTTGGATCCTTACTGATTACAGTGAGAGATAAATCTGGATTTCACTGCAAATGGGATCACTTCTCCACCTTCAATTAGCAGAAACTTGAAAACTGTGAATACTACATTTGTGACACTCTCAATCCTTTATACAAGCCACTAAAAGTCATAATCCCTCTTTGAGGTTTTTGCTATTTTCATTTAGGAAAAAAGTTAAATCGAAGTTAGTCCATCTACACTTGTGATGTCCCTCAGAATAACAATTTTATTACCTGAAATTCTTAAGACATTCCCTTATTGTATCACAAGAGAAACGAGCCAGAGAGGAGAGGTGACATTTTTGTATTGCCAGTAAACAACAAAAGCACATCACACTGGTTGCAGCTTGACACAGGTCTTGAACAAGGCAGATAAATAATTCAGCAAGCCAGTATTTGATTTGCTGCCATGCCTGTGCTAAGTTTTTTTTTAGCCTGTCACACCAGTCACATCAGAAGCTGGACCTTGCAGAGAAGCTGTTAACTGCAGCGCTTCCATTACACTGGCAAAAGGCAGCTGGAGCTTCAAATTAGAATCATTTCCCCTGGCTATAACAGAAGGCAATGAATGTTAAGTTCATATAATCAAATTAGCTGAGCTGACCACTAGCTTTAATCAACATCTTGGTTTGACATTCAGAACTCCAGGAGTTTTTCAGGTAGAGTGCAGGGCTCACAAGAGCTCATCTCTGCCTGCTTTCAGTGACAACTTTAAATAATCATCACAAATAGTTCACTGAAGAAAAACAAAGATGCCATTTCTAAGGAGGAATGTGTTTACTCTTTGCTTTCACCTTCAGTCTGGAATACTCCATATTTCTTTTCTGCAAAGATACCTTCAACAGTGCAATCTTGCTCTAAGCGTGTCCAAGCCCTTTCACACAGAACATGAGTGTTCCCTTTTGGGGCGGTGGGGGGTACATGCACCTTATGGAGGTTAGGTAGTTCCTTCTTACAACCCTTCCCCTCAATATCTAGAGAAGTTGACTAATAGAACAAACCCCACCTTCAGATAACTATTTTATATATATATATATATATATAAGAGGAACAATATTTGAGACGTTTTTACTAAAAACACAGGCACTGAATAGTTGGGTTGACAGAAAAACTCAACCTCTTCCCCTAATCATTAATTCAAAGAATTTTCTCACATACTAATTTTATCAAGACCATGCTGAGTCCATCCTCCTACAGAAAATGGGGAAAGATTAAGGAGCTGTGAAAGGGAGAGGAAGTGTGACACTGAGGACAATTTCACCCAAAATGGAGAAGTCTTTGCATTATTCTTTAATAAGCCATGAATTCTTTACAGTTAGGGTGGTGGAGCACTGGAACAGGTTGCCCAGAGAGGTTGTGGAGTCTTCCCTGGACTTTCAAAACCTGCCTGGGTGTGTTCCTGTGTGGTCTGCTGTAGGTGATCCTGCTTTGGCATGGGGCTTGGACTCAATGTTCACTGGAGTTCCCTTTCACCTCCTAACATTCTGTGAATTTCTTTTCTCTAGCACAGTCACCACAAAGAAAGGGGCAATGCAAGTGTGATCAAAGACAAAGGAAGGAGGGAAGGGAGGAGATATTCCTCTCCTTTATCATCCTACTCCCTCTATTTCAAACAGTTTCTCTGTATCCAGACACAGAAAAACTGTTTTGATGCAGGAACTGAAAATGCCACCTCAGCGTCATCTGTTTGCAAACACTCAATCCTCTTAAAGGCTGACAGAAAGAAAATCAGCCTAGTGGTAGTCACGTGAACAGAACCTCTGGCAACGGTCAAGTGTAGGACTGGAGCAGCGAAACTGTCAAGTGATCAAAATCCTATCAAGGAATTCCTTCTTTCAACACATAGGAAAGCTGGTTTGTATGTCACAAAATTAAAACCTCCAAAATTAGGGATGATGACCCTCTAAAACAATACCTGAATCACTTTACTCATTAAAACACTCCGTAAGTGCCCCTGAATTAACTATACTGACAACTACTGAGACAGGAACTTATTCTGTGTTTCAGAAGATCAGTTTCCAGCTATGCCCCAACTCTACAGCAGAAACAGAAAGAGGAAATGGAGCAGCGGTCTACAGCTTTAAAAAAAACACATTTCTAACATTCAAGATACTTATGAATGTGTTTTGTGCTTCTGTATTAACCATGCAGAGCACCATGCTATTAACTTCATGCTTCAGATTAGGTGTAGGAGGAATAGAGAAAAGAAACCATGATGAGATGAGAGAAAGAGTGACGATTTTTCTCCTCTCGTCCCCCTCCTGCTCCTGCCAAACCACCAGCAAGCATAAGCACACTTTAGGTCTGGATACTTGCCAGTTAGCACAAAGACCAACAAAACCAGAAGCTGCCAGAAACGCAATAGTTTTTGGGGACATAAACCCCAGAGACTTGAGGTTAATGACTCCCAACTTCAATACACACAGCAAGTGAAAGGGGAAGAGACTGAAAAAGCATCATGGCAACAGTCGAAGTGAAAAAGTGTAAATGAAAATTTCAAGTAGGAATCCCTCAGTTTTCTTTTTTGACTTTTTTTCAAACAGGACAGGTCTATCTTCACACCTCCACTAGAACACAAGTCACCAAGTTTTGGTGAAGCACCACTGTCCTGGTTTTGCTGGAACAGAATCATGGGCCATTAGCAGTTTGGACCCAGCCAGGACAGCTGACCTGAGCTGGCTACAAGTGTATCCCAGACCAGAAACATTACACTCATTATTAAGGGGAAAGTTTGCCATGGAGTGGGGAGCCTCCTTCTACAGCTTTCTACATGGGCCTCTCATGACCTTGCTCCTCTTCTTCTGTTCTTTGGGACTACTTCCCTGTTTAATGTGATTGTTGTATCTTTGTTGGGCTGAGTATAACTTAATATTGGTATTGGGATCAGTTTTGTTGTTTCATTAAATCAGTTTTCATTTCAACCCCATAGTCTTCTCTCCTTTTCCTGATTCTCCTTGTCTGCTGGGAAGATGGCATTGGATGACAGAGCAACTGCTGTAGTTCAGGCCCAGCTATGGGGTAAACTGAGACAAGTAGTCACCAGCACACAAAAAAAAAATTGTGATACTGAGAGCTGAAGCACAATGCAGTAATCAGAAGACACAGAAGGAAGCAGCAACCTTTCCTTTTTCTGGAAAAGGCTTGGCAGGTAGTATTCAGTGTGTTTAAAAAGTTGAAAGCAAGCTGTTGGTTTGTATCTCTTGCATGGCAATACCACACACTGCTAAAGAACCACTAACCAAGAATGTAGAGGGCATCCAGTGTGCTGCCACAGGCTTACAAAAATCACAGAAGCAGCTTTTACCATGTAGTGCCCACAAAAGAAAAGGCCAAGCACTTTTCCTCTTCACTCAGCTGTTTTACAATTGCAAGCCAAAGGTCAACTATCCTCACTCACTTCTGGAAACCAGCCACAAGATTACTAACCACCAGCTTAATGGCCACAGTTCAAATGCTGCTCAATCAAGTCCTGACTACGTGTGTATATAGCAGTAATGGCACCATGACATCATAGGCAAGTTATCTGCTGAAATCAGGGAGTCAGGCAGCCTGCATCTTTGCCTTCTCTCCCCACAAAGAGAAACACCAACTTCCACAGAGCAGGAACTGAAGTGATCAATATTTGGTTCATCCCTTCGTGTGGCCAAGGTATAACATTTTGCTACAAAGCAACCCTTTGCCTCACCAGGTATGTCTGTCAAACAAACTCTGCTTTCTAGGGGTGCACCAAGACAGGTGTCTAACAGCTAGATTTAAAAAACCTTCACCACATGTCAAGATTACATTTGTTTCTGGGCAAGGGATACCTAAAAGATGAAGTGTGCAGGTGCATTCAACATGTTCAAAGATTCTCTTCCCACTTTACTCACAGGCAGCAGGATCAACCTGAATAACAGAAGATCAAATAAGGCACATGAATGAGATACCCTGAAAATACTAACAAGACTGATCTGGCACATCTGAGGGAAGCTGACCTCCACAACCTGAAACACGTTTGAAGTCTTGCAGACTCTCGAAATGACAAAGTGTCACTGAAGTTGGCCAGTGTGAGTGAACTGTAACAATTCTAATTGGGTTTGCCTTATTTGTCTGAAATTCACCAACTTTAGACAGTGATCCTTACCACTCTGCACAGAACTCATCTCACATATACAATGAAAGAGGATTCCTGAAAGTCCTGGCTTTACCACTACCTTCAATGATAATCTTGAGCAATTCACCGTTTGTGTGACTCTGCTTACTCATCTGTGTAGTAAATAAGTAACGTTGGTAAGCATTTTCAGAACAAGCTGCAAAGAAAGACAGTCTGAAGAACTGCTCATCAGTGCTTTGAAGAGTGTCCAGCCCAGTTTTTCAGTAGAGTAGGAAAATCCCTGTCTGTATTCTAGGAAAAACACAAAGACTCATGTAGTGTAATAGCATACACAGTACCAGATTTCTCTTATTGTGACAGAATTTGTATCTATGGGATGACATCAAGTGGCTAAGGCTCAGAACATCTTGCTATCAGCCACCCTCTTCACCTGGAAGAGCTTTAGCACAGGTTAAACTGCCAAAAGTCTAAAAAGTTATTTTCCTTTTAATTCCTAGAGAATAAAGTATTTGTCCACGAACGTAAATTTTACCAGACATTTTTCATGTACTTCAGCAAACTTCTGCACCATACTAGATGAAAATAATTAACAATACACTCTGTAATAAACTGTTTTGTTGCACTTAATTTTTTTTTTCACTTCCTGTTCAGCATATTCTACAAGCTGACTTCAGCTATGCTTTCCCTCAGATACACTATAAAAGCTGGAGGTAGCTAACAGTAATCCAAAATAGAAGAATACAGCTCAGCTTAAGAAAAATAAATGCAAGGTTATCAGGTTCTGAGTATTGAGTGTTTCAAAACAGCAAAAGGAAATACTCTGGTAATCACACAAACACTGGCATTGAGGTGTACAAGTCTCACAGACATTTTTGGCTGATGATGGACCAGGGTTATGCAGGATATGAACAAATGCAATTATTTCAAAAGTTAAGTCTCAGAGAGGATACATTTTTGGATCCTTTCAATGGCCACAAAGTAACACCACACCTTTAACAAAGCCTCAGTTATGCTATTGAAATACCAGCTGTGAAAGATGCACATTAAAGTTAGATGTAGAAGTTGTTCCTTACATCTTAAAACAGTAGTTAAAACTCAAGCCCTTCCATGGCAAAAATTTTAAGCAGATGAGTAATCCCACTGAGGTCTGCAGGACTTGATTTGTCAGCATACACAAAGTTACAGCCTTGTATCTGCAGGACAGGCACCTCTCAAAAGAGTTTTTACTCAAAGCATTTTATAGAGAAGCAGCTTAAAATAATGTAACACTAAATGCCATCACACTAGGAAGGCAAAGCCTATGTCACATGCTACCAGAGAAACTGTGACTCTGCATGAAGAAAACATTCTGTAACACAACTCTTATTACTGGGAAGCAACAAAGCTCAGAGCTATACTTCACTCAGGCCAAGTCACAATGGATTTTTGGATTTTGCTCTCCTCATCCACCCCCAAATAAAATGTGGGGTTTATTCTGTGCGTCCAGTCCTTATAAAATTTTAGAAATCCAAATATTTTTCAAATTCCTTTAATGTAGTCAAGATGAAGCCTAAAAAGTCTTTGATAGATTGAAAGAACTATAAACCAAAATTCCTCTAATGCGCTCCAACATACACTTACGTCTGCACAGATCCATTAAATATTCAGCCACAAGCTTATCACTTGAGTTCATCAGGAATGAAGATAAAACTCGGCACCAATATTTGACAGCCTGATGCTAAAAGATTATCTACTGAGAAATAATCTAATCACTGTTCTTTGATATTGGAATCTTTGACAGGAGGCAAAGGGAGGAAACACCAAATTGATCTTGATGACTTCAAGGTTTCCTCTTGTAGAAAGCAAATCAACGTAGAGATTAGCTTGTACTTCTGCTTATTTGCCACCAAATTTATGACTAAGTTTTCAAATATTCCAATCCCAGAAGACAGAGTGAAAGACTTTGGGATGTGTGCTTAACATGGAAACGAACTGCCTCTCATTCTCTTGAAGAAATATGAGTGGAGTTGAGGAAATCTTAAAGTACCCTAGTAAAAGCAGATGGCGTTCTCCGGGGACTCGGAAGAGGGTCAGGTCTGACGGACAGGAAGAGACTTCGGAGAGAAGCTGAAAAGCCCAGGGCAAAAGAGAGCACTCCCAAGCCCTTACCCTCCACTTACCTTAAGGATATCTCCCCGTTTGAAGCTGAGCTCGTCGTCCGCGGTGGCTTTGAAGTCGTACTTGGCGATGGCTTCCATGCTGGGGCTGCCGCACAGGGCGGTGCGGGCGGTGGGAAGGAAGCGCTCCCCGAAGCCTCCGTTCCTCCCGCGGCGGCTGCCGGCTCAGCCCTCCCGCGGCCCGGCTCCGTCCGAAGCGCCGGCCCCGTCTCTCACATACAGGGAGACCGGGGGACGATCCGCCCTAGCGGAGGGGGAGGAGGAGGAAGAGACGGGCCATTAGGGGAAGTGGCACGGATCGATGGCCGGGGCCGCGCCCAGAGCCGCTCCCTCCGCCCGGCGCGGCGCAGCGCGCCCGCCGCTTCCTCCCGCCGTCGCTCGCCCAGGCCCGGCTCGCCCGAGTGACGCGTCCCGTGGCCAATAGCCGCTCCGGCCCCCGGGGGCGGGAGGCGGCCCCGAGAGCGGGTCCCGGCCCGCCGGGAGGAGGTGCCGGCCCCGCGATACCCCGCGGCTGGGGAGCCGGGCAGGCTGGGCCCGTCGCCGCTCCGCTCTCCTGGTCCGCTCGGCTCCCGCCCGGGAACAACACCGCCTCTAACGGGAGGCCACCAGCTCCCCGCAGCTCTAACTACCGCCGGACACGAGGGGCATGAGGGCACGGCGAGGTGCCGCACCCCCGAGCTGCCGCACCCCCGAGCTGGATATCCTCGCTCCCGGGGTACGGAGTTGAACCCACCAGCCCCAGGCCACGATGGAGACAGGCGGCAGTGGAAGGGCGATATGCGCCTGTCCCCCACACGGGGGTAGCGTATAGCAAGAATCTGGCTCCCCCCTGCCATGCATGCACACTGCTCGTATCAAATTAAATACCAACAGTTAGACAAGGCAGAGAATCCTCCCGCGCCTCCTCTGTAGCAGGACTTTTCTCGGACTTGAAATGTCCTAAATATAGTGTGGCACAGAGATAGAAGTTTGGGCTGACTGCGACGTCAAAGCACCCATCCTTGAAACTCCTGCATCTTGAGCAGTGGCATGTGTTGAAAACCTTTCATAGCACAGCCTAAAAATTCAGCAAGTTTGTTTATCTCTTACGGGCCCAAAGAAATAGCATCAAACGTGGCAAGGCACAAAGAGGCACTGAGACCATTCGAAAAGCTTCAATCTTCATCTATTCGTTTAATCTATCTCCATCTATATTTGATAGCAGAGACAGTGAGGGACCAGGAAAAAAAAGTCAAGCAAGGGAGTCTCTAAGCTAAAACCCATCCTGAGCACCGCTCTGAAGATCTGGCAGAGCTACACTTGCCAATGACAATTCCAGACAGCAGAGATCTGACAAACACCACTGAACCCACGCACCTGCTAATTCAGGCTCAGAAAGAGCCTTGCTGTATGCAATGGCAGCAGATGGCAATAGTATTTTCTCATTTCAGAGAAAAACCTGCCTTACATAAATACAGTTCAGCAGTTAACATGCTTATATATTGCATGAGTCTCGTGTTTGCCCAAACTTCAGATCACCATGAAGAATAACCAAGCTCAAGGCAAACACCAGAAAAGAGATTTCTATTGCAGAAGACCAGCAGAATGGGAAGAGGTATTTATAGGATTTACCTTGGACAAAAGAAAGACCCAAGGATTTACCTTGGGCAAAAAAGGACTGGCTTAGTGAAGCCCTCACATGGACAGGGCTTGGAGTTTTCTCTGGTACTCCTACCCAGCACTACTGGAATGTCAGCAAGACTGACAAGGCTGTCAGCGGGACACAGATCACAACTGAACAATCTGCTTGTGCCACTGCTGCTATCAGAAATAAACACGCTGGATCCAAGCTTTCACCAATGCACATAACAACAGCCAAAGACTGTTTCATCTTAGCCACAGTTTGATGATTCTAAAATACTTTATTTTTAATGCTTATAAAAAGTTATCTTTCTGATGTCATTCTGCCACACTGCACTAGCACACTCATGAAAGCACCAACAGCCACTTTCCTTCACTAGGAGCATTTTTGCCTGGCCTAGCTGCACTATGTTTCCTTCACCATCTCCTCAACTTTCTCACCTGTCTTCTTTAGTCTTATTCACTGATGATATTTATCCTTTTTTGGTATTATAGAATATGAAAGAGCAAGCAGGTTGATTGCGCATGAAGCCATAGAACATGCAAATCCTGGCATACCATCTGCACGTCCTGTACCTTTCATGGAAAACAGCATCCCTCTCTATTCCTTCTTAAAGGACAAATAATACTGGCAGCAAGATTTTGGTGTTTCCAACAGCACAAAGCATCATTACTTGGGCATGCAAACACCCCCAGCTAAGAGAGAGCCCTCAATCACAAACCTAAGAATCAAGAAAACAGCTTCAAGAAAACAGCAGAGGCTCAAGATACATTTAAGAAAGGAATTACTGCCAACTGGTAAACGTTTCCTCCTTTGGGGTACCACAAGTGCTGCTGCCTAGTGCTGCATTAGCAGCTAAGAATGATTTTTTTTTTAATTTTTTTTTTTTTTTAACGGAAGGAATTAATACTCAACTTTCTAGGAGAAATTGATGCAGCATTTCCAAGAACTCTACTGGCATTTCCCTGAGCTTAGCAATAATACAATGTTGGGAAATTTTCCAGCACAATTCAAGATGAAAGAGATTCATCAGGCAATTTTCTTTAGACATGCGTTCCCATTACTACCACCATCACATGCATTGTCAGCACATGAAGCAGCGATGTTTCTAGGTAACCATACTAACAACAGCTGCAGTGTAGAACAAAACTTGAACTATCAGGACTTTAGGCAAAAGTGTAGCTAAAGTTTTGGCATGAAACTTACACATTAGGAAAAGCTTTGAAAAGATTAAATGAAGTCACACAGTAAACTCAGACTGTGAATTCCCCTAAAGTCACTTTAAAGCATTTGCTGTTCGCTAATCTTATTAAGTAAGTTCTTAACAGACAGTCGGACACATAATTAGTAAGATACAAACCAACCAACTGCACAGCAAGGGGAAAAATAAGCTCGCTGGGGAACTGACTTGTGCAAGGACCCTGCCCACTGAGAGCACAGCTGTAGGTGTTTGCCTTAGGCAGACAAAACTGAAACAGGACACGTTGCAAATACTGGAACCTACCCCAGTTCCAAAGACCTCATATGGTGTAAGATGGGTATGAATGGGTAATGCTCAAAATATCAACGCAGGTTAAAGGAATTGTCAGATGATCTTACCAGACAAATGACTAACATTTCTCAGAACATCAATATCCTTTTCACCTCTTGTCTTCCTGTAGTTTTGGGCAAGATACCTTTTCTGCTCTTAAAAAAGTATGGTGGGGGGAGAGAATAAAGGTAGCAGATTCAAGTAAGAGTATGTTCTTACTAGCAACACAGTGCTGCAATTCAGGATAGAATGAAGTAATTCTAAATACAACCCCCCAGTTGCAGCCAACAGGAAGCAATCCTCATGTTCTTCTCAGCAGCTATTTCAAAACCACACAAGCAAAGGTAGGCTTTTTATATTGCTTGTACAAACAGCATTGTTTTTCTATCAAGTAAGAGGCTTCTCATTGTTCTTTCCACTGTTTTACTGTTCTGGAAAGTGATATGGGCAGAAATAGGGCAATAGGCAGTTCAGAAAAGCCAAAGCAAGGGAAGAAAGAAGATACAGTCAGTGGAAAATTTTGCAAAGAAAGCTAAGCTTCATCAGCTGTTATAGGACAAAACACTGCTGAGGGTGGTAGAAAGGAAAATGTGTGGATACATCATCGGGAAGACATGCAGAAATGTCAGGCTCTAGACAAAAGAACAGAAAGAAACAATCATAAGGGCAGAACACTAATTCGAATTAGCCAAATAAGGAAGTATAACATAACAAATGGAGGAGGTAACATATAAATTAAATTATCAACATATAGACTCCAGAATATTCAGGGTCATAAATGATACTCAAGATCTATTAGCTTAATGTGTTTCAACTTCACTGAGCACATCTTGTCAGAGGACAAGATATGACCTACAAAACTAAAGCTACAGCACAAAGCACAGATAAAATTATCTGATCTCTGATAAGTATTATCAAGTAATTCAAAACTGCACCTCTGCCAAATTTATTTGTCACTTTTTTTTTTTTTTTTTTTTTTTTACTTTAAACTGTATAGACTTAATGCTACAAGCCTGCCTGGCATTATGAAGTACTGAAAACACTATTATGACTTCATCATTATAACAGATGGTAATAATTGAAAGGTCTTTTTTTTGTCCCAATGTCTCAATCTCTAAGGTTTGCACAGAAATGGATTACAAACAACACTGGGTTTGAGGAAGGTTAACAGTCTGTGACCCTTCAAATTTTGGCCACTGACCGCAGGCATTTAGTATTTTTGAAAACAAGGAATGAATGTCCCTAAACACTATATTTATCCACGAATTGCTCTCCCAGTTATTAACTGTGCTACATAATATTTTTCTCTCTAGGTTATAGAAGAGATGTCTGAGTCAGATGTTGTGGGAGTTAACAAGACTGCATCCTTGTCTTCTGCAGATTATTTGGAGCTATCCTGGCAAGTGAAGCCATAGCCCACAAAACCAACACCGAATCTCAAGCAGGAAGTTCAGAGGAGAAAGAACAGACTAAGAGAAAAACGTCTTTATCATAGACACTCAGGTCCGAAGCATAATCCAAGAGGTCTTTGGAAAAAGATACGGATGTTAACCTGCCTACAGGGTAGCCACAACCTTTTAACCTTTGGAAGAGGCCTGAAATTATGAAAGTCTTCCAGGGAACATTAAAAATAAGCCCCAAGAAGTACTACCAGTCGAAACTCCAGAAACGAACGGCAAAGAAGAACGTAATCGAAGACTGAGGCCGCCTGGGGTACCCTCGCACGGGGATCTACAGAGACCCAAGGAGCCCTGCCTGGCAGATAACGCCTCTAGAGCACAGCATCTTGCTCCAACTCCTCCCAGCTAGTGTTGCTTCGCTAGAGCCCGCGACCCCGACAAGCTCCTAGCACCCCAAGAAGGCCGAACCCCGCCGAGACGCAGGCCCACAGCCCCGGGGCGCAGAGACCGCGCTGAGGCAACTGCTGCGGAGCCCGTCGGGGACAGGCGGAACACCCCAGGAGCCCAGGCCGCGGCACTGGGGACCGCCCGCCGCCCAGAACTCAGCGTCTGCCTCTCGCCCGGGCAAGACTCATAGTGGGCTACCGAGCTGGGACGCCGCCGGGAAGTGCCTTACCCGCGCAGCACCGGGATGAGGGCTAGGGGGAGCCGGCAGCCCGCCGCCTGTCTTTCTCCCTCCTTTCCTCCACACANGAGAGCAGCGCTGTCAGCCACTCCCCGCCCCGCCCACAGGGGAAAAGCGCATGCGCACTCCCTGCTCCGCGCGCGCCCTCTCCGCACATGCGCAGAGTCGGGGTGGCTCCGTTTCCAGCTTGGGGCTGACTCTTTCTGAACCGAGACTGCATTTTTCCCACCGGCCACTGCCGGGAACTTTCCTCGAGGCCAGCCTGACCCGGGCAC
>VWZE01010258.1:189992-232702 GCA_013396675.1 Eubucco bourcierii
GACCCGGGCACAGCGCCCCACACTTGGCCTCGCCCAGGGATTTGCGTGGGGAGGAGCGGGCAGAGGTAGCATGCGAGGTACCGAGTCCTCCAGAGCACCGCTTTGGTATGAGCGGTGCAAAAAAAGGATTAAACCCGCAAACCAGGCGCGGCCACGAGTGCAGGTTTCTGGGGGCAAAACCACTCTGGGGTTGCCAGAGTATTTGCCTGGTTTATCAGTGCCTGTACTTGCCTGGGAGACAGGGCAGCATACTACAGCGCGGGGCTAGGGAGAACTTCGGTTAGAAGCTACCTGTAGCTAGCAGGGAAAGCTCCATGCCGGCATTAACACCGAGCTGCTTCCACGCCGTGTTTTTTGAAGGGGCGCGGAAGCGCTCACCCAGTTCCCAGAGCAAGGACTGCATCTGGTAGAGCCGCTACGTGACAACTACCATCCTTTCTGAGCACAGAGTAAAGGCACTGGGGGAAAAACACAACAGCGTGATCACACCTTGCAATTAAAATATGCACAGAGGGCACAACTCGGATTGCACAGGCGATAATTCCAGGGTTTACATGACCCTACTGACATGCTTTTAGCATGAACAGACTAATTACAGCAGACAGTAAAACACTTGCTTAGGTAAACATCAGGCCGTGATTCATCAACAAAGCCACTGAATACAATTCCTCTGGCTCTGGAGAAGAAAGCCAAGTTTTTGAAGTACAGGCTTTCCACAGCTGTCCTCCTTCTCCCCTGAAAGGATGAGCCAATTATAATGGTTACCTTTATTTTTCACTCCCCAAATAAGTTGTTCCCCAGTCTCCTATCCACAAAAAGATGCTGAGACTGGGAATGTGGAGAGTGTAAGCACAGCATATACCACAGTACAGCTGTAGAATTCACATCTAGGCTCGTGTAAATGTAGGCTTATTCTGGATTTAGATTACAGCTAATTTAGACATAGCAAAAGTATAATTTATGCAGATGCATATTTTCAGCCTCCACTTAAACACACTTTTTTTTCTTTTTTCTTTTTTCCAATAAGCCACCACACTGGTTGACCTCCCCAGCTGTACTTTGCAGGGCAGAGGGGCTGTCATGGTTTCATCCATATCAAGATGAGAGTAACATCAGAATATATACTGATACCTCATACAATCTGGCTTGTAAACCACATTCTGCAGACATTACCTGCTGGTGGCCTTAATACTTCAGCAGCTAGACAAAGATTCTTGAAGGGTTATTTCTGGATTAAATTGTTGTTTAAACCCCTTAGCAAGATCATTTTCTCATCCTGATAGCATTGTTCTTAAGGGGTTTTAGCTTGTTCCCAGACAGGGGTGTTAGGGAAGGTGTGAATTCCCCTAATGCTTCATCTAAAAATTGGAAAGGGTGGAAAAAAGGAGCTAAAGGAGTTGAGTATGCTACAAATGTTTCAGATGTTCTGAGGATGCAGAAGTGATTCGCCCCTGGTGACAGAGACTGATGAAATTTGAGACAGATTCTAAGATCCCCCAAGTCCCTGATACTTGTTCATAGATCAGGCTTACAGAATCTCTGGTTTCATGTGTGACCTCAAAATAAGGATTTGGAAGTTCTTAGTAAGCCTTCTGTAAGTTAAAAAATGTCTTCCCAGAAATGTTATAGCAGCTACTTTTAGCTGGACTTGAAAAGCCAGACATGGCTAACAGCTGCAGGTTGAACCATTGCTACTTTAAGAGGCTGCAGCTGCTTGACTTTAAAAGGGCAGACCTGGAAAATCAAACAAGCAAAGAATTTTAGAAATAGCAGAGATCAAAGTCTTAGAGAAAGATATTCCTGATAAAGGGGTCTCTGAGATATATACTTGCCTGCAAACCAGTTAGCATAGAGTGTTGCCCCCATCTTGCAAGCAAGTTAATGCTTTAGAAAAATACACAACTTACTGTGCAAACAGTGCAGCTTCACTATGGCAAAACCTGAAATCCTGGCAGAGTTGCAAGCAAGGGTGAAAAAGGCAACAGAGACATTGTTTTGCTAGAGGATCAATTTCAAATGCTTTTTAGTCTGGGGATAGCTTGAATTTTTTGTGACAGTTTGTGGTGATAAAATATAATCCCAGATTAGATCTGAGTATTTTAAGAAGTACTAAGGATAAGAAAATGTTTGACATTTCTTTTGGATACCTTTTTTAACTTCCCAGAGCAGTCCAGGGAAATGAACGTATGGGGTTTGCTAGGAATAGATCAGAGGAATGTTTGTTGAAAACTGTATTTTTGTGTAAGCAGCCACTCCAGATTTAAAATTATTGCTTGAGATATTCATATGCATAGTGTATTAGCACCTAAAGTTAATGATGATGAAGTTTAAGGTTGGTAACAGCAGTTCTCTTAGCACAGATGTTGCTGAAGACACATCACAGTGATAAGTTGCCTTATCTTAACATGGTCTTCAAACTATTGCTCCATTACTGTCTGTGTCCTTGCAGTGGAATTTCATTATTTTGGAAACTTTAGTATTATTACGACTCAGAGCTCCAACTGTACCTCATCTGAAGGTTAACTTTTTCTAGTGTTGTCACAGCAATGCAGGAACTTGGTGTACGTTGTCATAGCATATGACTCCAGACAAGCAGCTCTGGGCTGTACTGAGAGATACACAACACACATCTTCCTTGGTTTTGTCGCCATCTTGGTGCTACTGGATGCAGTAAATGTACTTCCCTTGCAGGGCTGATGCAAGACATTTAAGGTTATGCAGGGATATATTCTAGACTGTTTCTTTTCATTCAGGGGAATAAAGAAGTGACCTCTCACTCCCACTTGCTGAGAGAATCAACACATGCAGCTTCAAAGGTGGTTTTGAAAACTAACCATCAGAGCTTAAATTTGAGCCCAGGGCCTCTGCCTCAAACAAAAGAGCAACTAGGAACTGTTGGGAGAGCTGCTGAACCTAGAGAGGGTTCATAGTCAGAAAATATTTGTTCTAGCTTTGATTCATATCTATTCTCTATTGGCAAACACAAGTTAAAAGCTTGTGAACTGACAGAGAAGTGAAAGAATGAGCTAGTGTGGTCTCTATGTTTTGTGTGCATGGAGAGCAAATTTAACTCCACCAGAACCTTTCTGGTGATAGAGCAGGACACAGAAAGGGCCCAGAAAACTATCATGAGTGCGGCAGAGGCTGCAACAAGAAAAAACAAAAGTGATCCCTGGTTTGTAGTTCCTTAATTTGTAGATTAGGTTGCAAGTGGTCAAATTCTTTAAGGCTTCTAATCAAAAGGGGGGGAAAAAGTGTCAAAAATCTGAGTACTTGAAGTACTGTCAGTATCAAAACTAAAACAGGGTGAGTGTAATTCCCTTGAGCATGAGTAGGAACTGCTTGGCGGTTGTGGGAATCTTACATCACAGCTCTAACAGAAACAAGCTCTGTCCTTGAGTTAGTCCCTGCTTCATCAGCACTGGTGTTTCACAGACAGCTCACCTTGAAAAGCTTCTGAAGAGTAATTTCTTTACTACAAGGTAGCTTTACTACAGCATGGCTACATGCTTCAACCTCTGTATCTGCTGACCCACAGGCAAAGAATCTTTCCTACTGGAGCTCGCCAAGATGTCTCACTTCATCCTTTCTGTAAGCTTCACATTTTGTGAAGACCACTCTAAGCCATGAGAATCTGCAATCATGAACTGCAACACCCAATTGCCAATTTAAGAAGCTGTGTGTTGTTGCAGTGATGTTTTTTAAATGCCATCTGGCACAATAGTTGTAGTATTACTCATTTTTATCTTTCTTACTCATGCATTTCCTGATTTCAAAGAACTGTAGTGACCCATTTTACTTTATTTTCAAAGCAAAACTCTGACAGGCTCGACACATCTAAAGATGCTCAAAAGTTCATACTGGGATTCTGCAAGACATTGCTGCACACAGCACAACACTAAGTTCACACAGCACAACACCAAGTTATCTGAGATGTACATAGGCAGCCTGATGTATGGACCAAGACAGAAAGCTTCCTCTCACTGATAACAATTCAGACAATCTGCTAAGGGGAATGTAGGATAGGTGCAGATAACTCAACATAATCCTGCTCAACTTTCTTGCAAGCTGAAAAATTTAATGCCATAAGACTCCTCTTCTGACAGCTGTAGGGGAATTGACCTGCTCTATACCTCTGTTTGAGATGCACAAGAATAAAGTGGGTGCGGCAAATAGGGGAATGCCAGGAATGTAGGCACAGCAAGAAGGGAATGCTGGGAATGGGGCTGTTGATATTTGGTGCATGAACATTATTATCTTGCTTTCTTACATCAACCCATGTTGGCCTCAGTGTAATAATCAAGCCAGGGCCATTAGCCATAAAACCCAAACCTATTCTGTTCAGTAGATAGTTCAGTCTGTCCTGAAGTCCTGGAGCAGAAGTTGCTTCAAACATGCCTGAAGCAACAAAAGAACAATGAGTATGACCTACCCTAGGAAGATGATAAACACATTGAGAAAACCCAGCACCTAGGTGCTAGTCTTAAAGTTAGGTCACCTACAGCAGACCTACAGAGTAAGAGAAAAGGCAACAAATCTTCATTCTTAATTAAGTATTAAAATAGTCACCAAGCAAGCTGGACCAATGATGCAGTCTACAAGATTTAACTGGTATTACCAGAGTTTCTCTAAATCCTTAATTCAAGATCCAGGTTTCTAGTCTAGATAGGATTTCCCCATATGCCTGTATCTGAAATATAGTGTGACAGTAGCAATTGGAGAATCAGACAGCAAAGCTAAGGACAAAAGCTATCCAAATGTGTTTTCCATTCTTTACATAGCAGGAAAGTGACTGGATTGGGTAAATGCTTTGCTGTGTACTAACTACTTAGTTTCATTTTAGTTTGCAGTTTTGTGTTAGTGATAAAGGCAGCAGTATCAAGGGGCTGTAATAGACCTATACATCTATACACAATATCAATAACCATATTCTGCAAACAGAGGCAGAGGATTTGCCCAAAGCTATGAAGTTCAACAACATTAGGAACAGAATTCCCAGTTCTTGATTTCTGAGCCTAGATGTAACCATGAGACAGCTCCCCCTGTTCTGAAACCATCCCAATGCTCAGCTCTGGCTTTCTCACATACATATTGAAATGTTATCACAACTGCCTGCTTCTGTGAATCTGCCCAAGTGCAATAAATAAGTGTTGGTACTTGTGACCCGGACAAAACAGTTGATCTGCCAAAACAGCTTCACAATTTTACTTATTACAGATCTCAAGAGCACTTCATGAAGCAGCTTCATTACCATGTGAGACAAACAGGGACTGTTCTTTTATAAATTAGGAGACAAGAAAATTTAGTTTAGACTCATAACTAGCACGGAAAAAAATTTTTTAAACAGTCCAATACAAAGCCACTCATGAGTCTTACAGTAAATCTGAGTGAGGCAGGAAGAATGTACTAAGGCAGATTCTTTCCTGTGCCATATGTGTTTCTATAGGCACAAAGAGAAGAAAGGATGAGTGTTATAAACATGACTATGTAGGAAATGCTGCTCTACCTGGGAACTCTAAGAGCCACTGCTGGCACTAAACAATAAAATGAGTTAGCTGGGGTCACCCAGAGCTGCTTAAACTCTGAAAGCAATCTGTAAAAGGGAACCAAATCCAACTATAGTGTGCCATCTCCCTTTCTTTAGTACAAAAGAGCTTCTGCTTTCTTCCTACTCCCAATTCAGTCATCTGTCATTTTCAGGACAGGCTGGAATTGTCAGTTCAATTACCTTTCAGTTTGGAGAAAAACAAAGCAGATGCTGTTTGCTACTAAAAGGCAGAATCTCTTTTGAGGAATATCTCCTCTCACTTATTTTTTTATAATTAGACATTGAATTCCATGCATCTCCCTTAGTTATTAAAGACAAAGGAGCTGGGAAGTGATATCCTTCAGCTAAAATGAAATACTATCTGCTCTTCAGCTTTGGTAGAGGTGTTGGTTAACTCAGCTACTGCTTTTCATTTTTAAGTCTCAGACAGCTTTTCTAACAATCTTCCCCTTTTAATTCCTCTCATCACTACATACACATTAGAAATCTGGTCAGTCCCCAGCATCTGTCATGAAATGTGCAAAAGGGTGGTGGGGGGAAATCAGACATACAGCAGCTGCCTTTTCTAAACAATGTAACGTTTTCTCACCAATTTAATTAGTTTTTATATTATTTTGCAGTACTGTTCAGAAATGCTATGCATCTATTGATCAAAATGCAACTTCAACATCTTGCCAGACAGGCTAACCAAGGGAAAAAAAAAAAAAAGGCAAAGAAAGGGGGTTTTGCATACAATACCTGCTTTAAAGTGGTCCTACTCAAATCCTCATGTCTGCTCTACCCGCAGCAGCACACTGATGAGGACTGACTGAAAAAGCACATGCAGGGAGGTCAAATAGTTCCCTTGGATCAGGCAGGCACTGCAAGCCATTCAGAGGCGGAAGCTTACTGCAAACTGAGCATGTCTGTGGCCATATGTTGTGGTCCCAAGAGCAGACAGCGTATCCCTGCGCTGAAGACATGGTGAGCATGAAATTAAGCTTTTTCAGACTACACACACAGGCTTGCAGTGTCTGTTTAATTTCTGTAAACTCACTTCCTACCAAAATGATACAGGAGGCTTTTACACAGTGGAATGGATCCAGGCAATAAAAGGATGTGGGGGGAAAAAGCACACAAGAAATAGTTCTTAATAGGTATTTTGAAGCATGCATGGGGAGGGAACTTAATTTGCAGGCAAAAGTGACCAACCTGAGGTTTCTATACCAGAATGTTACATTATTATAAACATCCAGAATTAACATTATCTTGTTTAGACCACTTATTCATAATTCTGTAATATCAAAAACAAGAGGATGATGATGTAAGCACTTCTTGTAGAGCAGGTCTTTACACCAAAGTTCTCAGATGAAAAAGAATCCCAGTTTAGTGCCTCTTGAGTACTCCACAGCATTTGCCTTTTGAGTTTTCCCTTTGTCATCTAGTACTAGAAAACACAGAAAAAATGCTCTCTGGATACCTGTCCTATTTCTGAATCTATTGCAATATTCCAATTAAAGGGTGTTTTGGCTCTTCCACCAGCCTTGTAATGAGGCACTTTGATAATGTTTTTCACTTACTGTCAACACTCTCCAAGCACTAGGTGCCTAAACCACTCTGAGGTGAACAGAGGAGGAAATAAAGGCACAAATAGGTTAAAGGTCTCAGCTATCAGCCACTAGAATTGCACATCTCATTGACAGAAATTCTGCACACAATGTACTTGTGAGTGCAAACAGGTTTTATTAGTGGCTTGTTCAAGATCCACAGGGAATCAGTGTCAGAGGCAAAATAATCCCGACTCCAGATTTCTGTTCAAGCTGTATCTTTGCTCTGACCTTTTAAATAAAAGCTTCTACTAATTAAGTAGATTTTATTAGAGGTGGAACAATCTAAAGAGGAACTAAAGAGCTACTTGTGCAGCAGTAAGCACAACTCATGATCTTATGTTATTACAATTCCAGTAACACATCTATCCTCTTCCCCTTCCTTTTACCATCTCTAAATAACATAAGAAGTTCCCCAGACCTGTCACTTTATTTCTTTCTAAGACATCAAATCCAGTGTCACTCAAATATATGGGGGTGGGGGGTGGTGTTTGTTAACTGATTCTAGGGAATTTTCTGGTTAACAAGCAGCTCAGGAAAACCAGGAGTTTTGCAGCTTTTATTATCCTCACTAAAATTCAGATAGCATTTAAAAGAGCTAAACGCTTATCTCACTTGTAGAAATCCTGCACTCTCCATTTCCAGACACTGTGAAAGCAGTCTCAAAGGGACATTGAGTACACTCTCAAAGCACCACGTTCCCAGCCAGAACCTCACCTGCAGGGAAAACAGCGCAGAGCTGAAGTTCTTTGCACAATTTATCACAATGAAGTTGCAAACCAGGCTTTGGCATCTGTAGTTTAGCTCCCTAATGAACATCAGTTTCACAAAGAAAAATCTCTTATGGGAACTGTTGCATCACAACCTGGGATAGCACAAACTCTGCAGTGAATTACAGGAATGGGGAAAAGAATTAAAACTGAAGGACACACATCTCTGTGATGTAGTTAGTCCACTATGAATTCACAGAATGGTTTGGGTTGGAAGGAACATTAAAACGTCATCTAGTCCAACCTCCCTCCAGTCTGTAGGAACATAGAATCATAGAACGGCTAAGGTTGGAAGGGACCTCAAGGATCATCTAGTTCCAACCCCCTGCCATAGGCAGGGACACCTCCCACTAGTACAGGTTACTCAAGGCCTTGTCCAGCCTGGCCTTGAACACTTCCAGGGAGGGAGCAGCCACAACCTCCCTGGGCAACCTGTGCCAGTGTCTCACCACCCTCGCTGCAAACAACTTCCTCCTAACATCCAGTCTAAATCTCCCCTCTGCCAGTTCAAACCCATTGCCCCTTGTCCTGTCCTCACAAGACCTTGTCAATAGTCCCTCCCCAGCCTTTCTGTAGGCCCCCTTCAGACACTGGAAGGCTACCATAAGGTCTCCTGGAAGCCTTCTCTTCTCCAGGCTGCAGAGCCCCAACTCTCTCAGCCTGTCCTCATAGCAAAGCTTCTCCAGCCCTCTGATCATCTTCGTGGCCCTCCTCTGGACCCACTCTAGATCAGGTTGCTCAGAGTCCTGTCCAACCTGACCTGAATAGGGCATTCATCACCTCTGGGCAACCTGTGCCAGTGTTCCAAATTAAGGTATAGAGGCACAGAAGTGAACCATCTCTGCCTTACACCTCTAATTTAATTTCCAGATTCTAAAGTGGCTTAAATTTCTCATCAGATTGCCCACTTGGCAAGTTTGTGTGTAGGTTCCCACCACAGCTCCCTGTCCTTCTAGCACCCAGTGTGTCCATCGCCTTAGAGCAGTTCTGAGACCTCCAGGCAGTAGGTTACTGCGCAGCAAAAGTGGCTTTTCAAAAGCAGATCTGCAGGTGTCACCCTCCCCTTGCACAGGCACAGACCTCACAATAGCAGACCCCTTCTCTCTCATCCTCCTCCGTCTGGGGCACCTACCACGGCCTGTCCCTGTGACGGGGTTGCAGTCTTAGGCCACACTTGACCCCTCACTCTACTCCATCGTACGTTCTCGTCACCCCCGAGTCATTTCGCTGTCTCTCAGTACCGTGTCTCTGATGTCATCCCGGCAGCCGCGGGGCCGGCCGCTGTACCCGCCGCCCCACTCAGCACTGCCGCTGTGGCCGAGCAGCCGCGGCTCAGGACGCGCAGCGCAGCCCGCTCAGGCTGCCCACAGGGCGAGCCCCGACCTGCCGCCAGGGCGGATGGCTGGCTTCGCGCGCCACTCTGGCCAAGCCAATCACCGCGCGGCGTAAGGGTGGCCGCGCGGGATCTCACCAACCAGACGCCGGCTTCTTGAGGCCGCCCCGAAGCGCCACCGTGGGTCCCTTGCGCCGTGGCGTCCCCGCTTGCCAGTGACCCTGATGGCGGCCTCGGCGGCGCGGGGGGAGGCCTGGCGGGCGAGCGGCTTCCCCGCCGAGATTGCCCGGCGTGGCTGGTGAGTACGGGCCAAGCGGCGGCGGGGCGCGGCCGTACTGCGTCCCGTCGAGGAGCGGGGCCAGGAGGGGCCACCTCGATTGGAGGCCCGAGGCACAGCCGGCGGCGCTCCCGCCACACTGCCCTCCCTCCGTCCCTGAGCCGGAGGTCCCGCGCAGCGCCATTCCCCTCACACCTCCTCTTCCCTTGGCACCTTGTTACCTAGCGGCTTATGAGGGAGAGGAAATTTTAAAAAAAAGACCCAGAAAAGGCGCTTCCACACGTGTTAGCCGCTTCTCCCGCAGGGAGGGACAGGCTCCGCCTCGCAGCGCCGCTGAGCATCCCCCCGGGCACCGGCTGCGGCCGTTCCCTCAGTCCCGGCGAGGCTGGGAAGTGGGGGCCGGGCCGAGCCTCCGCTGGGCAGCCGAAAGCGGAGTGCTCCAGCAGCGGTGAGTGAGCTCGGGGCAATCGCAGGTTTGTCCTCAGCCTAAGTGTTTTAGGGATGGTCCCAAATTTGGACTGGAACGCTTTCACAAGTTTGCCTTGATCCCTCCTTACAATCTGGGATAGCGGCCTCGACTCAAGCGGTTGTTCATTGTGCTTCATTCCCGCTCCTACCTCATGGCAGGCTGCTGATCAGCAGAAGTTAATGGTACGCTTTTTGCCTCAGACATGCGCTTGATCTGTTTCCAGAAGCTGTGGTCCGTGTAGTTCTCTGATACATCACCGCCGTTCCTGTGTTTTTTGGGAGCCTTCTCCTCTCAGAATAAAGAGGCCATTATGGAAAAAGAAAAGGCCTAAAAATTCCAGTTAAACCCCATTCAGTAGAGCACAAGAAGTTTGTTTTAGCTGATTCTATCCACCTAAAAGATAACTGGAGAGAAAGGGAAAGCCCACAGACGGGAGTGGGGGTCGGGGTTGGATATGGTTTGAGTTAGGCATTTAAGACTCACTTGAGTCTTCATAGGACACCTTGTGCAACAGAAGAGTTTCTTTGTTAGTCTTAGCAGTCTTAAAAGTTACCAAGATAACAGCAGATGAGCAGAAGCACCCATTCATGTTCTTGAGGCAGCTACCAAGTAGTAGAGATTTTCACCTTTCCTGAGAAGAGGAAGCTGCTAGAGGATACTTGTCTAAAATCTCATTATTTCCCTCAGCAATTTTAGAATAAAGTTCCTAGTTGAGCAGAGAGCTCATACACAATGAAATGCACTAGAGTTGTAGTGTGTGAGCTTTGTGAAACTGTTTAGGTTGCTTAGAAAAGCATGTTCCTATATATACATCTCCTTAACAGCTGCTGTACTGCATTAAACTCCAGGGCTTGCTCAAATATAGCAAAATTCGAACAATCTGGCAAGCAAACTAGATTCACTCTCTAAGAAGCCAACTTAATACAGGCATGCACATAAATAGCTACACTATGCTGGTTTTACACGAGATATAATTCTGTTCTTTAGTGCTCTATATTGTTGTCTTACCTGAGCACATCAAAACACTTTACATAAATCTTCTTCTTAACCATGACCTTTTAAATAAATGCATTGCCAACATTTTTTTTTACCTGATGAGAAGATGAAGATATTAGTGCTTTTAAGTCTGGGTCACAAAACAAGTCAATATTGCTACTGCAAGTACAACCATGAAAACAGACTTCCTTCCTCTAGTCTTCATATTACAGCTCTACATATTTAGGTCTATTTTTGTGGCCATCCTTGCTTCTGCTAGCTGCTGGAAGCCACAGCAAGCACTACAAAACCCAAGCTGCTTCAGGTGGAAATACAGCCCTGAAAGAGGGTTGGTTTGTGAGAGTTTATATATCCCTGTGGCTAGGTAGGACTGGCTATGGGCAGGGCCAGGGGCCATGGGCAGAATGAAACTCTTTCTATAGGGTTGGCAAAGGCTTAGACAGTTTTGTCCAGCCCTTAGGCCTTCAGAGAGATGGATTCCTTAGAGTTAACACCTGCAATAATGTATGGGACTGCTGGCACACCAAATAGGTGAATTTGAATCTCTGTTCAGAAAACTTCTGAGTGAACAGTGGAGAGAAATTCTTAACGAGCCGCAAAGTTCTTAAAGAACTACCAAGAGCTCCTCTGTTTTCTTTTCACGGTAGAGTGAGTCAGCTCATTACCCTATTTCTAGACACATCTCATGATACAAATGTTCATCATAAAACTTTCATGGAGCTTGTTGTGAGAGCAGCAAAACAGAGACTATGCTGTGTGGATCAATGTCCTTGTAGGCAGGGGCTGTGCTTTGCTGTGAATGAGCTGTGAGCTTTGTCTGTTAATGTCCTTTAGATACTGCCCTGCTTCAAGGGAGTCCCGGAAAACACTTCCCATCACCACGATGGTTGTTAAAATATCTCCAAATGGCAAACATTGGCGTTTTGACCTAGTTTTACTATAAACTGTGCCTGCAACATCCTTAGTCACAAACTGGAGCTGGAGAAAAAGCTGCTCTTTTATCTGTGAGTCAGTGTATCCCAGCAAAAATTGATTTGCTAGAAAGTCCTATAAATTCAGCACAGACTTCTTCTTTTTTTTTTTTTTTAATTTTTTTTTTTTTTTTAGTTTAGGCAAACAAAACTAAAATCCTTTGTGTGGTTTTCTTGCATTTCAATATATTATTTTTAAGTGGAAGTAGTTACTCAATCCTGGTTGCCATAATAACCCATAAAATGATGAATGAAAACTGTCATTTTTGCAGTGAATTCTTACATACTTTTGCAAGAAAATGTTTTAGCTGTCATTTGGGTCATTATGCCACAAAGTAGATGATGTCTCGTTGCTCTGCAGAAGCTGGAGGGGCTCTTACAACTTTCAGAACTGAGCCTTTTGTTATACTTCTCACTTGAATCCATACAAGTTGTCTTTTTCTGTGGCAGGCTTAGCATACCTGAAACAGGAAAGGTAAAGCAATTCCCAAACACTTGCTTTTTTTTTTTTAATAACCAAGGAGGGAAAAATGTACACAGCAAGGATCTTTCAGATTTACTGTACCTTCATTTGAAACAGAATCAGCCCCTGTGGAAAGAGTGAGGTAGACTAAACTGGTTTGATCCTTCTTCAGATCATATCCATCGATTACTTCTGAACTCACACGAACAAAATTAAAACAAAAAGATGTTCTTTCACTTGAGTAGCATCTTGTTTTACCAGGCTTAATCTTGCAAGTAGACCAATGGTTTGACTCTTAAAAGTGAGCTAAAGCTATTTCCTGCTTGCCTTCTCCCTGTTTGTTGCTCAGCTTTTGTTTTAAGCCTCCACTGTCCCTTCAAACAAGTCTACCGTGCAAGTCTTGTGCTGAAGAAAGAAGGCAGGAGTCAGAGATAGTTTTTATTGGACAGCTCTCAGCAAGGAAAAAAATAATTTCACCCCCAAAAGGCACACTTGTCAGTTGGAAGAGAAATGTTGAGTTCATTTCAAGTTTCATCCTGTTTCTGATTCAAGGTAGAGTAGTTCTCTCTCTCTCTCATTCCTGTCATTTGGCAAGGCAAGCTGAGCCTGTGTGAAATACACTCCTCCTTCTTCACAGCCGTGCACAAATGAGCTGTTTGACCACTGCTGAGTTGCTAATACTTAGCACATACACAGCATTAGTTCAGAAGATCTCACTTACTTTCCAGACATTAATAAATCTGCTTCTCAGTTTCTTTCTGAAGCAGATATGCCTATGTCTACCCTAATTTCAGGTTATTGAATCAGAAAATGTTTAGGTGGCCCAAATTTTGACAAGTTTTTTTTTCACAAACAGATATGGAAACCAAGAAGTGTGGCTGCCAGCTTCCTTGCAGTAATTACTCTGAGCTCTCAGTGGGTCTTAAAGCAATTGACAGTATCACTGGATGCACCTCTGGAAGCCCATATATCAGCAAATGTGCCCATGCTGCAAATTACCAGGCAGACATCAGCTCCTCACAAGTAGGAAGACTGTATGGTTGTGCTGATATCAAAACAATCATCTCTAATCTCAGGCATTTTCTCCAAGGCAGCAGCTTTTTTTGGTTATTATCTGTTCCCCCATGTTTCTATTCTGGGTGACAGATCAGGCTTCTGTTCTTGAAGAATTCAGTTTTGGCAGCAAGAAGTGTTCAGACTCCCCAGCATTTTTCACAGACTAATCTAGGTTTGGGAGTTTTCACTAAATAACATGAAGGCATCAGTGATTGAACACTTTAGGGAAAACAGTATCATTAGGTTGATTTCTTTTTCTCCCTAAAGGCTTGCAGGTTCTAAACCACATTTTCCTTTCCCAGTGTCTAGAGGTCATATCGTTATCTGATTTTTCTGTTTGTTGGTTGTCTCAGAAGTTGTGTACATAATGTGGCGTGCTGTGAAATTTCAGCACTGCTACTTCATACTCATCTTGTGTGCTGTGCTTTGTAATCTTTGGATTTCAAAGGAGGATCTCAAAGCACAGTGTTTATTACCTATATAAATCCACTGTGTAAGAGAGTGTTACTTGAAAGATGATTAGGTAATTGAATGGCCTCTTGTAAAGGTCTGCTTCTGCACTTCAGAAGGGTGTTTCAAACACTCATATATATGCTCAGATCATAGAATCATAGAATCCATAGAATAGTAAGGTTGGAAGGGACCTCAAGGATCATCTAGTTCCAATCCCCTGCCATAGGCAGGGACACCTCCCACTAGTACAGGTCACTCAAGGCCTCATCCAATCTGGCCTTGAACACCTCCAGGGAGGGAGCAGCCACAACCTCCCTGGGCAACCTGTGCCAGTGTCTCACCACCCTCACTGTAAAGAACTTCCTCCTAACATCCAGTCTAAATCTCCCCTCTGCCAGTTTAAACCTATTGCCCCTTGTCCTGTTGTTGCAAGACCTTGTCAGTACTCCCTCCCCAGCCTTCCTGTAGGCCCCCTTCAGATACTGGAAGGCTACTCTAAGGTCTCCTTGAAGCCTTCTCTTCTCCAGGCTGCAGAGCCCCAACTCTCTCAGCCTGTCCTCACAGCAGAGCTGCTCTAGCCCTCTGATCATCTTTGTGGCCCTCCTCTGGACCCACTCCAACACTTCCCTGTCCTTCCTGTGCTGAGGGTTCCAGAACTGCACACAGTACTCCAGATCAAGCTACAGGACTTACTCTTCACCAGGGCACTTCCAAGGAGGAATGTGTTTGGGCTGGTGGAAATGTATTTTTCAGATTTGAGAAGGTCAGGGTATCAGATACATATGGCAGCCCCAGCACTGCTTTAAATATAAACCAAAGAGAGTACTGGTGAATGGGAAGCTGGATATGAGTCAACAATGGACACTTGCAGCCCAGAAAGCCAGTGGCATCCTGGGCTGCATGGAAAGAAGCGTGGCCAGCAGGTTGAGAGGTGATTCTGCAACTCTCCTCTGGTAAGAGCTCACCTGGAGTACTCTGTCCAGTTCTGGGGCCTCCAATACAAGAGAGACATAGACATGATGGAGTGGGTCCAGAGGAGAGCCACAGAGATGATCACAGGGCTGGAACACCTTTCCTATGGGGACAGGCTGAAAGAATTGAGGCTGTTTAGTCTGGAGAATGCTGCAGGGAGACCTTATAGCTACATTTCAATATCTGAAGGGGACCTACAGGAAGGCTGGGGAGGGACTGTTCAGAAGGGCTTGTAGTGATAGGACAAGGGACTGTGGTTTGAAGCTGGACCAGGATAGATTTAGTTTGGATATTAGGAGGAAGTCATGCACAATGAGAGTGGTAAAACATTGAAAATGGCTGCCTAGGGATGTGGTTGAGGTCCCATCCCTGGAGACGTTCAAGATCAGACTTGATGTGGCCCTAGGCAGCCCGATCTAGTTGAAGTTTCCCTGTTGAGTGCAGAAAGGTTGGACAAAGTAGTTGAGGGTCCTCTTCATATAGCTATGGCCTAACTATGGGCCAAGTTTGGCATACAGGACTTCAGAAAAGTTGGCTTGCTGCTGGACATGCATTGGATGGAGTTATTTGGTGGACCTCATGTTGGGCTTCACTCTGCATAATGATTTGGGAGTATTTCTCAGGCTGAGCACAGCATGATGGCACTTTACAGCCTTTTCCAAACTTCATGGCCTGCTTAGGCATGAGAGTCCTGAGAAGGATGGAGTATGCTGGGAAGGTGAAAGGAGTAAACTGGCTGCACTTGAAGCCTCTGGTGTCTGGTTAGAGCAACCACAGCTTCAGGCATCTCTAATTGTCTGTGGCTGAATACTTGCCACCCACTAACATGTTCCAGCAAAGCAGCCCCACTTCGTTTCTGTCCTGCTATCTGGCAGAGTTTGACATGTCAGTGCAGGAGTGACTAATTGCCTGGGGAGACAGAGTGAGATAAGAGGGAGGACAGAGGAAGGCAGATACTCTGGTGTGGAAAAAAATAACAGCACACAAAACTCCCAGGATGCATCCAGAGTGTGGTGAGTCCCAGCTGTTGGGTAGGAGTGATGGAGAAACACATCTGGTGGTGACAATTACAGGAGTCCCTGAAACAGATGAGTCTGAGAGGGGGACCTGGAGAGGATGGAGGGAATGGATGCACAGCTGGAATCTCTGAAACAGAAGATTTGGGAGAGGGAGGGGCAGGGCACCCAAGGACCTTATGCGGGGTGGAGGGGATGGATGCACAACTCTGCAGCTCTGCACATTGCCTACAGAATTCATCAACTGCTTCAGCTTCACCGTGTGAGGCTGTTCTGGGTGTTTGCAAGCCCTCTGTGATGCATGTGAGGTTTTTAGTTTGTGTGACATAATTTTTGCATTCTTGCAGACTTCTGATTTTGCTAACTTGTGTATTTGAAAGAAAACACAGAAATTACACTTTGTGTGGCTCCAGTGGCAGCCCTGGTGCAGGAATCGAGGGAGGATGGTTTATGATTGTAGCCTGCCTTTGCTTTTGGTTTCAGTTACCTTAAGATATTCTGACCTGCTTAGGATTAGCTGTGTTTGGAGTTCTTGGTTCTAAATGAAAACCTTTTTTCACATGCAGTTCACCTCTGAAAAATGAAACATTCTCCTTCAAACATCCAGACTGGCACAGGAAAGAAGTGGCCTCTTTGCTTTCTGTGTTTGAAATGTTTACAATCTGACCGTTGCTGGCACCATAAATTGGGGATGTGAATGGAATTAAACTGTTTTCAGGTCAGTTTGTTCCAATTTTGGAGAAGCCCTGAGGATATATGGTGATGAAGTAGCACTGCATGCATCAATGATTACTTCTGCAAGCCTTTACCATGCTGTCCATTATAACAGCTTTTGACTTTCTCTGATGGGGGAGCTTTCACTTTTCAACCAATATCAAAGAATCCCAGAATGTCAGGGGCTGGAAGGGACCTCCAAAGCTCATACTGGCCAACCTCCCTGCCAGAGCAGGATCACCTATACCAGATCACACAGAAATGCACCCAGGTGAGTCATGAATCCCAGAGAGGGAGACTCCACAACCCCCCTGGGCAGCCTGTGCCAGTGTTCTGTCACACTCACAGGGAAAAACATTCCTCCTCCTGCTTACTTGGAGCTTCCTTTGCCTCAACTTCCACCCATTGCCCCTTGTTCTGTCATTGAGCATCACTGAGCAGAGCCTGGCTCTATCCTCTTGGCACTCACCTTTTATGTATTTGTAAACATTAATGAGGTCACGTCTCATCTCCCTTATTGTGTGTCCTGCCTCCTAGCACTAAAGGACTTCAGGGTAATGTTCCTAAGTACCTAAGTACGTGGGAGATGTACCTTGAACTTTAAGGACTGGTGTGTTTTGTGCTCAGGATCACATTTCAATCTGCTGCCCAAACCAGAACCTCACTGAGGGCACTGCTGCAAATCCTGCCCCTGCCCAGCTGCCTCCCTGCATGGTCCTTGCCCTCCAGCCAGAGCCACCCGCTGCTGCGAATGATTTGGGCTCTGTGGGATTAGTACAAACAGTCCAGGATGTTTTGTCTTCTTCTGCCTTTGTGACTTTCTTTGGCTTCCCACTTCCCCATTTGTGTCAGGGATAATTATGCTTTTGAAGTCCAGATCCAGAGAGAAATTCAGGCGCTTAGCTTTCATTTGAACAAGTGAGAGCACGATGCATAAATCCTTCAGCAGATCTGCTAATGCATCTGTTGAGAGGGAGTGAAAGGAAGAACTGTGGATTTATTTCTTATCCCTTTTATTGTTAGTGACCATTTTACCCTCAAAATCATCTCCTCTTGCCCTTTCCTTATATGAAGCCACTCTCAAGTTGAAGGCAAAATGCTGAGGAGCTGAGCTGCTGTGTGCAAGCACTCAGAAGTAGATTTTCCTGCCTCCCACTCCCAGCCCTCTTTGCCAGCTTCGCTCCAGTAACTTTGTCTGATCTTCTCTTTGCAGTTGCTAATTGGCCTGGCAGGGATAGGAATTGACTGAAAATAGCTTCATTCCCATGGTGTGTGCACATTGACAAGGGTCACAGAACAGAAAAGTAGGGCAGAGTCCAGAGTTGTGGCTCATCCCAGCCATCCAGCAGCCCAAAAATGGCACTTGGAGGTGCTGGTTGCTGTGCTACAGGCAGTTCTTGGGTAACCGGCAGTCTGAATACTGAGTGCTTGCTGCTTCCTGAAATGCAGGTGCAGGATGTGTCTGCAAGAGAGGAAATACTGACATCTAACTCTTCAGCATGGGGCAGCAGTGGATTTCTGAGAAGCTTGGGATGCCTTTTGTTTTGCTTGAAATGAAGTAGAATCATGGAGAGCAGTGCTGTGCTTGACTGCCTTGAGGATGTGATCTTCAGAATCCTTTGAGGAAGGCAGGATTGAGTAGATCAGAGTAGTAAATCCCAGCTGGCAAAAAACAGTCCTGTTGTATCTAGGAAAAGTGTGGGTGGTCTGGATTGATTTGCAGATTTAGCTGCTTCCTTGTTTGTTTGGTTCCCTGGTAATCTGGAGTTGTCTTTATGACTTCTGACCTGCTTAGTGGTGGTCAGATACATGCTCAGCCCAGCAGCATAGCCCTGTCAAAGAGTGGATGTGTTGTTCAGCAAGTGGAAGAATCATTACTGCAGGCCCCATTAGAGATTAGCTGGACAAAGCTCCTGGTAGATAAGAATAGCGAGACAAATAGCTGTGGGTGACAGCATGCTCCAACACCTGGTGGAATCCAGTGCTTTGTCAGCTTGTTTTGGAGGCCTGCCCAAAAGTGTTTCAGGGCTGCAGTAATACTCTGAGCTGCAGGGAACTTGCTTCATCTACTGCTGCCAGATTTTGAGGAGAATTTAAGTAAATGGGATCAGTTCTAGGTAAGGGGAGGGCTGATGTACTACCAGCTCTCCAGTTCTCCTTTTGAAGGTCAATCCTGTTATTTGGATGTTGTGAATTTCATCACTTTCTTGTCCTAAAAAGAGTGATATGAGGAGATTGACTGCTGCTTCTTCTGTTTCTACAGATGGTGATGTGATAAGTGCAGCCAAGCTGATCTCTGTCTAGGAGACATTCTCCCTTGAGGAGCAGTCCCCTTTTGCTGGACATGGTTACAGAACCACCTAGCCATGGACCTCAAGGAGAAGTGTCAGGTAGGTTTCCTGCTAAGGACCATGCCCAATGTAGGTGTTGAGTCCTTTTCGTTGTCTTTCGTTATTTTGGATCAGGACTCACCATTTGGTGTTGTGATGTGATGATACAATCCATGGTTAGTATCAATGTTGAGAGTTCTGTCACCTTCACATTCCCAGGGGTGTACATGCTTGTATCAGTGGGTCAGGCCTTTGCAGGGACTGAGATACCATCCTGGAACAGCATAGGTGAAGTATGTTCTGTCACATCTGCTGTGTCTTTCTTGAGGTCTGAGGTAAAGCTTTAGCCCCCTAGACACTTAGCTTGGCTGTCTTCGGGAGCCTGACCTCGCTGGTAAAGCTAAGAAAGCCATCTGAGCCCATTTTTTTCTGATGGGTTGTGTATTTCTTGGGCAATTGCATGTCTTTCTGGGTAGTGCTGCAGGACAGCATTTCTAAATCTGTGTTAAAAAGTCCCAGACAAGTCTAGATATTTTGTGGAGGGGCAGTCTGTCTCTTGCTATCTTACTGTGCTTGGAGCTTCAAAGGGAAAAGGATGAGAGAGGGATCTTCATGAACAGATGCTATAGGAGCAAAAAAGACATATCTGCTGTGGCTGACAGGAGACTGTAAACTTGGCACATGTTACTGCTGCTCAAAAGTAGAATGTTTTTGAGCTCTTCAGTGAGCAGACTGCTGGTCACTTGTGGTTTAGCTGTGTTTCAGCAGCCACCTGATTTTAAATGCCTTTCTCACTCAAAAAAGTGAACTGGTGCTTGCTCTGCATCCCAATCAGAACTGGGACATGTAGTTTGAGACCAGTGGAGAACATTCTACATGCCAAGCTCTCAGCTGGCTCTGGTAAGAGAACATTCTTGGCCTTCCTTTTTGGTGTCCCCTCTCTCCACCACACTGCAGGTTTTGTCTGCCAGAGCATATTTACTGCCTTGCTGTTACTCTGAGTGCATCTCCTGCTTGCTGTTTTGTTTATAGCCTTTTCAGCATCAAGAAGTAGATTTGTTTATTAGTGCAAAGTACCTGTTAGATAATCATAGAATCATAGAATGGTAAGGTTGGAAGGGACCTCAAGGATCATCTAGTTCCAACCCCCTGCCATAGGCAGGGACACCTCCCACTAGCACAGCTCACTCAGGCCTTGCCCAGCCTGGCCCTTAACACCTCCAGAGAGGCAGCAGCCACAACCTCCCTGGGCAACCTGTTCCAGTGCCTCACCACCCTCACTGTAAAGAACTTCCTCCTGACATCCAGTCTAAATCTCTCTTCTGCCAGTTCAAACCCACTGCCCCTTGTCCTGTCATTGCAAGACCTTGTCAATAGTCCCTCCCCAGCCTTCCTGTAGCCCCCTTCAGATCCTGGAAGGCCACTCCAAGGTCTCCTGGAAGCCTTCTCTTCTCCAGGCTGCAGAGCCCCAACTCTCTCAGCCTGTTCTCCTAGCAGAGCTGCTGCAGCCCTCTGAGCATCTTAGTGACCTCCTCTGGACCTGCTCCAACCTTCCTGTGCTGGGGCCTCCAGAACTGTACACAGGACTCCAGATGGGATCTTATGAGAACAGAGTAAAGGGGCAGAATCCCCTCAACTCAGAGCTGCTCTGGAAGATGACTACAGCAATGTGAGTTTAAAGGTACTCAGCTTTTCACATCAGCTCTTCCACTTGCTCTCCAGACTTCTCATTTACAGTGTTTTGTGTTCTGAACCTGAGTTTCTGGGTGCTGGTGTTCTTTGAGGAGCTATTGTTCTGTATCAGATTGCTGCATTACCCTGGAGGTAACATCCCAATGAGGATAATTATCTGTTTATTCTCTTGTTAATGACATCATGTGCTAATCTGCTGTTGATGACTTCAAGAGATGATGCAGTTACCATTCTCTGCAGGGCTGTGTTCTGTCTAGGGCCTGAAAGCAACCCTGGCAGCACACAGTGGGGACACTTTCACTGTGGACTGCTGTCTTTGGTTCATCTTTCTCTTACGACATTCTTCATTATACAAGGCAGGAAGAGTGTATCAAATTGCATGGACAATATTGTAACAGACCTTTAAAAGGCCTGCTAGGAAAGTGTCCTACACAAGGAGATTATGGGGGGGTCATGGTGTTCTGAAGTCCTGGTCTTTTCTCCTCACTTACTGAAGGTTTTTTCCCTTCTTTTCTGAATAGAGATTAAAAATGAAGGCAAGAGATCCATAGAATAAAATGGTTTGAGTTGAAAGGGACCTTAAAGATCATCTAGTTCTAGCCCACCCTGCCATGGGGAGGGGCACCTCCCACTAGATCAGGTTGCTCAAGGCCCTGTCCAACCTGACTTTGAACACCTCCAGGAATGGGTCATCCACAACCTCCCTGGGCAGCCTGTGCCAGTGTCTCATTACTATCACTGTAAATAATTTTTTTCTAATACCCAGTCTAAATCTCCCCTCCTCAAGCTTCAATCCATTCCCCCTCATCCTACTCTTGTCAAGAGTTCCTCAGTAGTTTTCTTGTAACCCCCTGCAGGTACTGGAAGGCTGCTCTAAGATGTCTCTGAAGCCTTCTTTTCTCCAGGCTGAACACCCCAAGTTTCTCAGCCTTTCCCCACATTGATACACACAATTGTATTTTACAACTTAACTTTGGATCCTGAGGAAAGTCCATGGTTTATTCTTGCTGGCAGTGTAATACTTGGTGTTAAGGAGTTTGCTCCAATTTTTTTGTTTGTTTGTTTTTAAACACTATAGATCTTTATTTCATCCCCTTTAAGATAGAATCCATCTTCCATTTCCAAAGTGATGAACTTCAACATGTATATGCTGATAAAGAACCAAATTAATCTGCTGTGTAACCTCAGTAATAAATTTGATGTGCTAGGGTTATTTTAAAATGTCAAAAATAAAATGAGTCCAAGTGAAAACAGCAGTCCCAAATCTAGCTGAAAGCAATCTCTTTGCTCTGATATATCTGTGTGATGAAGAGCTAGCACTTCTGGAACAGAAGATGTGCTCAGAGCACTGCTGCAGCACAGACACCTGTCACTCAGAAGATGAGAGCCTTGTCCTCAGTCAGTCAGTTAATGGAGCTCTGCTGTCAGAAATGCCTGAGGATCAGAATTTCTCAGGTGTAATGTAGGCTGTCTTCCAATTTTTGCCAGAAGCCAGACACTGCAGAGAAAGGCAGAGAGTATTTTAGGAGCAGTGCCAAAACCTTCTTAAATGAAATGTGCTGATATCTTGTTCTTCCTCATCTTCTCCTGACTTTTTAATTTTCTCTGTGTTTCTGAAGTGAAATTAATACCTGTGAAAGGTGCCAGAAGCTGTGCCCCAGGTGCCCACTCAGCATACACCAAGGCAGACAGCAGCACCGATTCCCACAAGACTGTGTGAGGCTCATCATTTTTGAGATCTTTAGGTAGACAGACTCTATTTGCAGCAAAACAACTATTAAATCTTCTTGACATCATCCATGGCACAGTAGTTACCAATAACAACTGAGCAGTGTAATTGCTGTGGCCTGGATACAGCCCTGTGTCTCCTAGCCAGAGCCCTGAAACGTGCTCAGGGTGCCTGTGCTGTGCACCACATTACTCCAGCACTGCTGGTCCCAAGCTGTCTTAGAATCATAGAATCATAGAATGGTAAAGTTGGAAGGGACCTCAAGGATCATCTAGTTCCAATCCCCTGCCATAGGCAGGGACACCTCCCACAGGTTACTCAAGGCCTCATCCAATCTGGCCTTGAACACCTCCAGGGAGGGAGCATCCACGACCTCCCTGGGCAACCTGTTCCAGTGTCTCACCACCCTCACTGAAAAGAATTTCCTCCTAACATCCAGTCTAAATCTCCCCTCTGCCAGTTTAAACCCATTGCCCCTTGTCCTGTCATTGCAGGACCTTGTAAATAATCCTTCCCCAGCCTTCCTGTAGGCCCCTTCCTGTAGTCTTCTTCCAGGATACCTAACAAGAGCTGCAGTGCTACCTTTGGACTGAAAAGCAGTTCCAGTGCTTTGCCTCTTCTCATCTGGAGAGTGATTGTGTCTCTTGCTTTTATTCTTTGCTCTTCTTTGAGGCATAAGAAGTTCCATGTAAACACGAGGAGGAATTTTTTTCTCTGTGAGGGTGACAGAACACTGGAACAGACTGCCCAGGGGAGTTGTAGAGTCTCCCTCTCCAGACATATTCAAGACCTGCCTGGATGTGTTCCTCTGTGATCTGATACAGATGATCTGCAAGGGGGCTTGGACTGGATGAACTTTCCAGGTCCCTTCCAGCCCCTAACATCCTGTGATTCTCTAACACCTCAGTTCTTCTTCCAAGGGCTTTTCACAAACTGGTCCTTTTTCCATAGGCATCTTTAATCTGTGCTGCAGGTTTTGTATGGGTCTCAGTCTCTGCCTTTATACTCACCCTATTCTTTCAAGGCCCAGTTTTATCTCCAGATCTCAAAAGTTTACAGCTTCTGTTCTTTCATTCTGTTATTTAATGCACAAATGCACGTCCAAGTGCAATTTTTGATACCTGCTGGTGTCAGAAGGAAGCTACATAATAAAAATTGCTGCCTTACACAAACCACTTCAGAGCAAGGTCTCTCAAGAGTGGAGTAAAAAAGATGAGACAATTTGATTCGTTTCTGTTTATGTTCACAACCAAAGATTTAGGTTTTTAGCTGCATAAAAAAAAACCTGTGGTAGAACTTGTCAACTTCATGAGGCACAAGGGTTATTCCTGGTGTTGCACCGTCACCAACAAGTTGTTTTGTTCACATTCATTCAAGTCTCCAGAAGGTGCAGAGTCAAGGGAAACAGATCTGGGGGTGAGGAAAACAAAGATTTGCCCTGGGGAACAAACAGCACTGTGCCAGGAGGAGAGTATTACATGTATGTTGTGTGAGGGTCTGTCCATTCTCATCACATGCTGTTGTTGTTGATGCTTTCTTTTTTCTCCTTACTCTTCCCTTTATGTAGAAGCAAGGACAGTGAGCAGTTTTCTAGCAGGAAAAGAGGAAGGAAGGAAGAATTGTGCCATTAGGACATTTTGTTCCTCTCTGCAGTTTAAAATTGTTGTCTAGGAAACACAATGCCCTGCAAAAGGATGAAGGATGTCTTGTCTCTTTCTCCCCCTGCCTTCTCCTGAAAGCAAATGTAGTGTGTGCTTGCTTCAGCTTTGGCTTTCGAGAGCTTTGTGAGGTTACACACTGGAGTGTAACTTGGTGCCAACACAGATGTGGTAACTAGACTCTGCCTTGGGTTTATTGTAAATAGTGACACCTCCAGCTTAAACATGGAGTATGGGCTGTGCTTCCTTAGGCATCTGAATCTCGGGGAAGGAAAGGAAGTGGGGAGCTTGGCCAGGGAGGCTTAGTTGGCTTAGTTGAGCCCTGACACTTAATGTGTCAGAGCTCTTCGGAGCTCTGTGATGTGCTGAGACTGGAAGCCTTTGCAGTACCTGTCTCTCAGTTCTGTGCTGGCCAGCTGTAATCTTTGGCAAGCTATGGACATGGCTCTTGGCTGGGCCAGTTCTTTGCCCCTCTCTATGTGGAATGAGAGTAATTGGTTTTGTGATTGCTCTGCAGAACTGGAAAGCCCCAGACAGAATTGGGACAGCACTGAAGCAGAAGCTATATAAAAACTCATTTAGAAAGGTGCTTCCTTGTAACAACAAGGAGAAAGCATTCCTCTGAGAGATGAAAGAGGGAAGGCTCACTCCTTCCTCACCTCCAAAGGCCTTTTTATCCCATTACCTGTTTTTCTACCCAGCTCTTTCCTTTGTACATTAATCCTTTACATTCTCTGTGCCACTGCCCAGGTGTCAGTAAATGGGCAGCCCTGGTATGACACGTGGCTGTGAAGAATTTATGTGCACCTTTCTCTTTAGGTTGTGTGGCTCAGGGTATATGAATACTGAGTGCCAAGAGGGGCTTTTGCTGCTTTCTTCATCAACAAGAGAAGGAACTAACACTGGACCTATGACCATCTCAACTTGCTTAAACAGCGAATGCTTGTATTTTCAAACTGAGCTTGAATCCAAAGCTGTGGAGTCATCTGGAAAACTATCCTAGATTGATGTAGGGGAGTTAGCATTGCTTTCTCTCTGTCTCAATTTAATCTTTTTCCTTGCCTGCTCAGGTGTTCCTTCCCCTGTAGTGTATCTGACAGCACTTTGTCCTGTCTGATTTGCCATCTGCTTTTCCACAGACCCCCGTCTGTCAGCACCAACCTTTGCTGTGCTTGCATATGCATCTCTGCAGGCAGGGAACCCAGGGATTCTGGCTGTGTCGGCTCCCTCTGATGAATGAACCGTTCTTACAGGCATCTGCTGCTATCCTGGGCAAACTTTCTTCTCTCTCTGCCCTTTTTTTTTTCCTCCTCTTTCTCGCCCTCATCCCCCACCCCCATCCACCGCCTCCTTGCTGGATCTGCAGCGTGACTGGAAACAGGCTGAATTAATCAGCAGCTTGGTGCTTCACTCTGCTGCTTCTGTCTCACTCTCTGCAGCGCTGTGCTCTGCACAGTCTTGCTCTCTCTCTCTCCCTCTTTGCTCTCTGGTTTTTGGAGGGCAGCAGCACTGCAAGTTGCTGGAGAAGTTGCACAGGAATTTAGCCCAGATGCTCTTCAAGCAGGCTGATCTCTGGATCCCCCACCAAGGCAAATGCCGCAAAGTAAGTTTCTCTTCCTTAACACTTCCATTCAAAATGGCTTTCCCTCTCTTCCTCCCCAACCTGCATCCTGTCTGATGTGATGGTGCATGAACAGCTTTGAGGTTTTGGGGAAAGAAGTTATGGCAGGACATGAAGCAGTGAATAATGATTTTAGCTAGGGAGTGGCCTGGTGTTGGAGGTGGTGGGGAAAGAAAGAAAGAAGATCTGCTTTAAAGTGCAGGTTTAACCCTAAATCCAACAGGAGAGGCCAAATGTGATTTTAGCAACTGATTCCTGGCTTTGCTGCCCCTCTGCCTCATGACTTGAATTTGTCAGTTCCTCCTAGGAGCTTTGATCTGTGGCTGTTGAAGCTCCTTATCCCTTTGAAATGTGTCTCGCAGTACACCTGCTAGGCTGTATCATAGTTTTAGTCCCCAAAGTCTTCAGCTAAGTGGGGATAAGAAAGAAGCTAATAGGATTTTTAAAGAGGTGCTGAAGTTCTGTGGATTTCTGGGCATTGCTGGCCTCTGGGAGGAGATTAGCATCCTCTGGAGTATGTTCTGCATTGGCATAAAGCAGCATGCTGCGTGCTGAAGCTAGAATAATAAATACAGACCCCTAACTGCTCTCTGAACTTGCAGGAATAATGTAACTGGATAAATTATAGTAATTAAAGCTTGGTAATTGCATAGTACAGGTGAGCTTCAAAGCACTGCATAAACACTGCTTCATCCTGCCAGCAGCCTGGTGGGGCAGATAACTACGGTTGGGGATTTGCTGCTGCAGACAGAACCAAAGAGACAGACTAAGGAATGTACAATCCAGACCTGGCTGTTACCTGGGGAGCTGTCATCTCTGTGATGTTGTGCTGCTGCTAGCTGAGGGAGAAGAAAAGTGCTGGGCTTTGCATTACCTACATAGAAAGGTTGATTGTGCCTCTTGGCATCTTACTCTGTGCTTTATGTGAATGACATTGGATGAAAATGGACCCTGCTCACACCAAAATGCAGTGGTGGGTCAGTCAGCTGATTAGTGTTGCTTTGGCCAGGTCTCTGCTCCTTCAGCTGTGTAACTCTGCAGGGGCCCTCTTAGTGATGAGCTGCTAGGAGCCTCAAAATCAGTGTCCAGACTGGAGTCCCCACTGGCACTCAGTTATGAAACTGTAGGAGCTTTTTTTGGGCAGGGGCAGGGGGAGGTCTGGGCTGTCTTTTCATGCTGTGGCTGCAGATGGAGGAAGGAGACAGTTGTTAACTATTGCTCTGTCCATTAATTTGGACACTGCTGTGCTGAAGACTTTGCTTGTTTCATTTGATTTGAGACCACCAACAGCTAAGCAGTGGCTGCCAAGCTCACATCAGGTGGCATTTAAACCAAGCTTGATAGCTGTGTTCCTTGTGCCTTCTGTACTTTTCCTGGCACATCCAGTTTGAAAGAGTGGTCCCCACAGAACCATGACCTGCTTGATGGAGCTGCCTAAACCATGCAGGTACATACTGATACCTGCATTTCTTTCTTCTGTGCTTCCCAGTAGTGTTCAGGGAATTGGTGAATATTGTAACCTTCACAACAACTACACTTGATAGCCCCATTATAGAGGTGAGAAATTAGGGTGCAGGGGAGCATCCAGATTTCACAGTCAGGCAGAAATCTGTGACAGAAGAAAAACCAGGATCCATCTGTCCTGACAGTTAGTCCTAATTAAAAGATAATCTTGTGGACCAGGGATGTGTCAGGATGATTCATGTAACCTGGGTCACTAGAGAAGCACTGCTTCCAGGAGTCAGTCTTCTTTTGAAAAGTAACCAGGTAAGCACTAGGAAGGGTAAAAAGCATAATCAGGACCAAGGCTGTAGGTGGTAAAGGGAAACTTTTGCCCAGAGTGGCCTATCCATGGGCTTTGCTGGCCACATCTGGGTCATTCTGCAGCATGGATAGGCCATTTCAGGCAGTCTGAGCACTAACTCAGTAGCTGCAGTTGGACAGAGCTGTAGCATACTGATTTGCTTTGGAAGAAGAATAAATCATTCTCTAGCACTAGCCTGCTAAAAAGCATTGCTCCAAGGAGTTGTGTGCTGTCATGCATGTGATCACAGAACCACAGAATGGTAGGGGTTGGGAGGGACCTCTAGAGATCAAGTGCAACCCCCCCTGCCAAAGCAGGATCACCTAGGATAGGTCACACAGGAACACACCCAGGTGGGTTTTGTAATTCACCAGAGAAGGAGATTCCACAACCTCTCTGGGCAGCCTGCTGCAGAGCTCCAGCATCCTTACAGCAAAGAAGTTTCTCTGTATGTTGAGGTGGAACCTCCTGGGTTCCAGCTCATACCCATTGTTCCTTGTTCTATCACTGAGCACCACTGAAAAGAACGTGGCACTTTCCTCTTGACACCCATCCTGCAGATATTTATAGACATTGATAAGATCCCCTCTCAGCCTTCTCTTCTCCAGACTAAATAGCCCCAGGTCTCTCAGTCTCTCTTCACAGGAGAGATATTCCAGTCCCCTCATCATCCTTGTAGCCTCTGTTGGACTCTCCAGCAGATCTCTGTCTCTCTGAATTGGGAAGCTCAAAACTGGACACAGTATTCCAGATGTGGTCTCACCAGGGCAGAGTAGAGGGGTCTACCATCCTCTCTGATGGAATCCAAACTCCCAACTATGTATCACATTGTGCTTCATCCTAAGCAAGAATCTGACTTGCCACACTAAATGCAAATGCATTTGGTGGAGTCACTCCTTCTCACCTTTTTTTTTTTTTTTTTTTTTTTTTTTTTAAAGTTGTGAATAATACTTACATTTCAGGAGGTGCAATCCCTGAAGTAGATTAATAGCCTGCAAATGTCATTGTCAAATGAAAACCTCCCTGCTTTTTTTCTGTTGTGGAATGCTAAGCAGCTCTCAGAAAAGGGAAGAACATTCTGCTGCCCAGCTTCCCGCCTCCAGCTCTTTCAGTCTGAAAAGCAAATGAGTGAAAGTCTTCAAAAAGAGGCCTTAGTGAGTGCAGCCTGGAAAGAGGGAAATCTGGGGCTGTTTAGTCTTGAGAAGAGAAGGCTGAGAGGGGATCTGATCAATGTTTATAAATATCTGAGGTGTGGGTGTCAAGTGGAGGGGGCCAAACTCTTTTTGGTGCTGCGCAGTGATAAGACAAGGAGCAGTGGATGCAAACTTGAACACAGGAGGTTTCACCTCAACAGGAGGAAAAACTTCTTTAGAGTGAGAGTGACAGAGCACTGGAGTAGGCTGCCCAGGGTGGGGTGTGGAGTCTCATTCTCTGGAGACTTTCAAAACCCACTTGGATGTGTTCCTGTGCAGTCCTGCTTTTGGCAGGGAGGGTTGGACCGGATGATCTCTGGAGGTCCCTTCCAACCTCTGACATTCTGTGATTCTATGAAACATCCTGACAGCTGCCTTGTAGGGGCTTTCCATACCACTGAACCAGAGGGGTGGATCTGCAGTCTAGAGAGACTGAAACTTCTACCAAACCTTCTCTTATTTGTTTAAACAGTCTTTGTAAAGACAATTAGATTTAAATGTACAGCAGCCTGGGTGAGGAGCCCTTACTTTGCAGCAGACTGAATCCACAGAGGATGATTCAACCCACTTTGATCTGCAAAGCAAAGAACATATTTGTGCTCCAGTATTATTTTAAAAGAATACTTGGCACCTGTGTTACAGCAGCACATATTATATCAACACTGACTGCTATGGCAAACAAACAGGCTGCTAGGGCTGCGTGAGGAGACAAGAGGATGTAGTTACACTAATGTGTTAGCAATTTCTATTTAGGGACCAGTATTAAGACTTGGATTTGTCTGTGGTTGTGTTCATGCACGTCACCTTGGTGTTTGTTAAAGGCGTTTGGCATAGAATCATAGAATCATAGAATGGTAAGGTTGGAAGGGACCTCAAGGATCATCTAGTCCCAACCCCCTGCCATAGGCAGGGACACCTCCCACTAGCACAGCTCACTCAAGGCCTTGTCCAGCCTGGCCTTGAACACCTCCAGGGAGGGAGCAGCCACAACCTCCCTGGGCAACCTGTGCCAGTGTCTCACCACCCTCACCATAAAGAACTTCCTCCTAACATCCAGTCTAAATCTCCCCTCTGCCAGTTCAAACCCATTGCCCCTTGTCCTGTCATTCCCAGACCTTGTCAATAGTCCCTCCCCAGCCTTCCTGTAGGCCCCTTCAGATACTGGAAGGCTGCTATCAGCTCCCCTCTAAGCCTTCTCTTCTCCAGGCTGCAGAGCCCCAACTCTCTCAGCCTGCCCTCACAGCAGAGCTGCTGCAGCCCTCTGATCACCTTCGTGGCCCTCCTCTGGACCCACTCCAACACTTCTATGTCCTTCCTATCATATGTGTTTGTTGAAGACATTTGGCATGGTATCATATTAATTTAAAGTCAAGCTCTTCTGCCTCCTCTCTTAAGCTTTTCCTTTAAGTTTCACATAATTGGAAATTTCTTTTTCCCAGCATAATCAAGTATTGTGGAGATTTTAGTAAATACTCCTTAAGATATATGTGTTACACTCCCACTGCTCCAGATACATCCATACAAGTCTTTAGGCTTCAGACTTGGAGCATGGAAGACATTTAGCTTCCTTCCTCTTTCAATGTGACAAGGCATGGTGAGAATAGGTTTCCATCCTTACACTTTTCCAGGGAATGCAGGAGAAAGCACAGCCTTCATGTGTCCTGCAGGCTTAAGCAGAAAGTGGTGCAGTGCTACAGCCTTCCCTGAACCCTTTTGGGTGCTTAAGCCTCTTCTTGGTGTGGAGTTTGTGTCAGTAACACTGCTGCAAACCAAGGCACTGCTGAGGGAGAGTGGATCTCCTCCTGGATCTTAGGAGGAAGTTCTTCAGCATGAGGGTGGTGAGACTGTGGAATAGGCTGTCCAGGGAGGTTGTGGATGCCTCTTTCTGGAGGTGTTCTAGGCCAGGTTGAATTAGCTCTTGAGCAACCAAGTCTAGTTGAGAAGTGTCTCTGCCCATGGCAGGGAGGTTGGAGGAGATGATCTCTAAGGTCCCTTCCAACCTCAACCATTCTATAATTCAAACATTTTATGTCCATTACTGACCTGTACCCATTTGACCTCTGCTTGTTTGTACCTCTTGGAGGGAGAAGCAAGACCTCTGTCTGTCTTAGCAGAGAGTGTGGGAAGAGCTGGTAAATTTTTAAGGTATTCTTGAGTGGTTCTGTGTGTAAAAGGACAGGTTGGGAGTTTCAGGAGAAGAGATCAGGAACCAGTAGTGATTTTGTAAAGATGTGTAACCAGTGGTGGTTTGTGTAAGGATGAAGGTGATCTGCAGGTGGTCTGCAGGGCCATCACCTAGATGAGTAGATGATACTCAGGAACAACTTCACATGGCAGGAGGGATAATCAGAAGATAACAGTTCTTTTGCTCTGCAACCCACGAGGAAGGTGAAGGAAACCTTTTCTCTGTGACCCAATATTTAAAGAGGTTCCTGGACCACCATATATTTGCCAGCTAATTTCTCACTGTCAAACCAGGGAGGGTAAAGAAAAGTCCACAGATTCTATGGCTCTCTGTCTCTTATCTCTGAGCAGCTTCTTGTCTCCTTCCTGAGGAGCCAAAGTGGTATTTGCTAGATCTAGCCCAGGTTCCCTTTCCTCAATGTTTTCAGGCAAGCTAAACAGTAATTTAACACTCAGGCTGTTTACTGAAAGTGAAGAAATTCACTCATCCTTTCAGCTTCCCATCACAGCTCAGCACATTCATCCCCTATAGAAGACAGAATCACACAGATGAACAAACCCTCCTGTACTGGGTGGTTTTTCTTCAGGTAACAGCTCTTGAGTGCTGTGGTATCATCCTCAGTGCAGAGAGCTGCAACCATCCCGTGTTTACCTGGCTTCAGTCATGCCTCTCAGCCCAGGGCTTTGATAGCCAGGGCAGGGGTCAGCTCCAGAGGAGCCCTAAGTGCACTTAAGAGACTCACCAGCCTCAGGGGCAAAGGAAAAAGCAACTGCTCGTTTTCTCCTCAGGACTTTTTCTCTTTAGGCACGGGCAAAAGGAGAGTAGAGCATTTTAAAATGCCTCCTGAAACCCATTAGGGGTTTGCTTTCACTGTAACCTGGAATTTACTGTCTGTTCTCTTCTTCTGTTTTGTTCCTCAGAGGAAGTTCTCTGCTAAGGCAGCAGGGTGGGAAGGTGTCTCACAGCTTTTGTTTTGTCCTGAGAATTAGCAGATTACTCTTTGAAAGCAACTTTCAAAGCCAAGATGGGAATGCTGAGGGGTTTATTAATGAACTGACACCTGCTGTAAATAGCTCCTTCACCCTGGGGTGCTCACCTTCTGTTTGGTGGCAGGAAGAGCACTTGGAGCTGATGAAAGGTTGGACTGATCCCTCTGGGACAGCTTTGTGCCGTATACAAAGGTTTACTTTAGGGCGTTTGAAAAATGCCTCATTAGCAGTTGCTGGCTTAGAAGGGCAGATCTTATAGCAGCCACCTAGAGCTGCCTCTTGGCAGGAGCTCAGGGTGGCTCTTCTTGCCTGTCCCTTTCATTCCCTGGTTCCAAACCCTTCCCCTGGATGCTCACCAGCAATAGATCATCCCAGACAGCACAGACAGCCTCTCACCTACATGACTCCAGTGTTTGTTTACCAAGTTGCCTCTTGCTCTGCCCATTACTCCACATTTTAAGTGTCAGGATGGGTGTTTAACAATCTCTGCTGTTCTTCCCAAGCCTTGCCACACACTGCACTTGTCCTTTCTCACTTGCTCAGCCACCTTCCCCTGTGGCTGCCCTTACCTGGACTGATCTATGGCAAAGCAGTAACTGTGCAAAGACTGGAGCAGGTGCACATAGGCTTCAGGAACCTTTTTGACTTCCTCTGGATCTGCTACCTTGTTCTGCTCGCTGCCTGCTGTGATGTGGCAGTTCCTCCTTCCAGGCTGTACTAGATGTTGGCATTAAGTGCAGCTTCCCTCTCATTTCTTCTGTAGCCCTTGATGTATCCACTGCAACCAGGTCAGTGCCCAAGCAGACTTTGCTTTTTGGTTAAAGTCCCTCTTTCATTCCTGCCTTTTATTCTGTGGCTTTTATTTATCCACCTGCTTTCCCTGGATTGGAGAGGGTGAGTGGTTTTGTGGGTGCTTTGCTGTGCCCCAAACAGCCAAGCAGTCAGCAGAGTGAGAGAAAGCTTGTCCTTTGCTCCCTCTCAGATGAGCCTGTTTGCAGCCCTCCTGTGGTGCAGCAGCAGGTCTGTTGCCAGCTCTGCTTGCTGCTGTCTTCTCCTCTGCCATCTTCTCCTCTGGGAGCCTTTGAGAAGAGACTCCTATGTTTAGTCCTGTGCTGATGTTACCTGGGCTGCTTCCAAGAACAACACAGAATTGCTTCCTCTATTCCTAAAACTGACACAGAGGCTGAAAACTACAGCAGGATTATTTTTAGTTCTGCAAAAGTGCAGCTAAAGCATTGTTGTTGGACTCTGCCTGGCCAGAATTTGCTGTTGCAAACTGACCCTGATAGGTGAGGAGTGTGTGTGGTAGATGGTGGTTTAAAGAGCATCTATCTTGCTACTCCTTGCCTCTTACATGACAGTTTTGGATTGAACCATCAGTGCAAATGAGTCTGAAGTCCAAGATTAGTTTCCAGTAAACATTCATCATGAAACCACTCAGTTAAGGAACAGGAAGAAAAGTGCAGATCATAACTGAACTGCACTTGCAGAGCTGGGTGTGGGCATGCAGCTCCTCAAGAGTAGAGCTGCTGCAGTTTGAGACCATGGTGGATTTGACAGGGTTGAGAAGAGCTTTGGCTCCTGCCTGAGCTGTGTCACACTGGTGGGAGCCAGAGTGGGATACACCTGAGCATTTCTAACCTGCAGGATATCCTATGTGCTGAACACCCTCAGCACATTTCTATTTAAACATGAAATGCAAACGAGAACTTCTGTTGACCAGTTCCCTGATACTTGCTCTAGTCCTCTCTTGGACACCTGCCACATCTGGAATATTGGGTCCAGTTTTGAGCCCCTCAGTTCAAGAAGGACCTCAGGGAACTGCCTGTGAAGAATCCAGTGCAGAGCCACAAAGATGTTGGAGGCAATGGAACGTCTCCCTGTGAGGATAGGCTGAGGGAGCTGGGGCTTGGGGCTTGGAGCAGAGGAGCCTGAGGGCTGCCCTCATTCATCCTGATAAAGATGTGCAGGGCAGTGTCAGGAGGGCAGAGCAGGCTCTGCTCAGAGATGTCCAAAGATAGGACAAGGGGCAATGGGTACCAGCTGGAGCAGAGGAAGTTCCACCTGAGCCTAAGAAAAAACCTTTTCACTGTGGGGGTGACAGAGCCCTGGAGCAGGCTGCCCAAAGAAGTTGTGGAGTCTCCTCTGAAGACATTCAACACCCACTTGGATGTGTTCCTGTGTGTCCTGCTTTAGGTGATCCTGCTCTGGCAGAGGGGTTGGACTGGATGATCTTTTGAAGTCCCTTCCAACTCCTAACATGCAGTGATTCTGTGACACCTGGCAGCTTTTCCTTGTTAATTCACTTTCAGTGATGTGGCACCCAGGATACCTCAAGAGTCTGTGATTTGAAGGAAAGGGAAGTGCTTTGTTCTTGCCTCACAAAGGCAAGTGGTTACCCTGCTCCTTGTTACAGCACCTTGTGGCAATGTTTTCCAGACGGCAGCTCCTGGGTTATGTCTTTTCAGGCTGCTGCCTCTTGGCTGACCACCGAGGGAGCAGTGCTCTGGAGTCTCTGTGCTTCCTTCAAGTCCATGAGCCTCCCTTGCACGTTCATACAGTTCAGCACTTCAAATTCTAGTGCTTTCTCTTGTAAAGGAAGAGTTGATGCTGGAGTCATGTCTCCTCCATGGCTTACCACTTAAATTTGGGGGCTTTTCAGTCAAAAGTAGCCACAGAGGTACTTGGTAAAAAGCAGCTGTGAAAATCAGACCCCTCTTGTTTAGAATTGCAAATACTCTGCTGCTGTTTGCAAAATGCATCCTGTGTCATTAAAATTCTGCTGTAACTGTGTTGAGTTGTCTCTACAAGCTGATACCAGTTCAAGCCTGTGTAACCTTGGAGCTGAGCAGTGTCCCTGTCCCTTTGTATTGTCCTCAGCCTCTGCTGATTAGAATCTTGTTTCACAGAAATGACTTGGTATTGTGCTTTGATAAAGTATTTATCCAGCAGAGTCAGGGCCTGTTTGTTTACCTGATACTATCTAAGTCCTCAGATTTCAGCCAGCGGTTTAAAGTTCACAGGAGTGAAGATGGTTCCAGAAAAATGGAGAACCAGGCTGATGGTGATGAGTGCAGAATGCTCAGCAGCCACCAGCAGAAAGCCTAAAAATGAAAATTGGAAAGTATTAACCACTTAACCACTTTGTTTTTCTGACACCTCAGGATGAGATGACCTCAAGTTTGGGCCTCACCACAAAGAAGGCCCTCACAATCCTGAGAGACCAACTGTCAGCACTGCTGGAGGGACATCAGAAGGAACGGAAAAAAGTGACTTCTTGGAAGGTGAGGCACCAAGCAGCACACAACTGGGCACTCAGTCAACCCTTCTCAAAGAGAAGCTGAAGGTTGAACAAGAATTGGTTGCATTCCCTCACAGACTGCTGCTGTTGCAGAGTCAAGGCCAGGTTGGGTGAGGCCTTGAGGCCTCTGATCTCTAGTGGAAGGTGTCCTTGCCCATGGCAGGGGGAGTGGAACTAGGTGATCTTTAAGATCTCTTCAAACTCAAACCATTCTACAAATCTATGAACTGAAGAAGTTCTTGGGAGCAAGCAAGTAATCTACCTAAGGATCAACCTGGAGAAGAGAAGGTTCCAGGATGGCCTTCCAGTATTTGAAGGGGGCCTCCAGGATAGCTTGAGAGGGACATTTTACAAAGGCATGGAGTGGCAGGACAAGGGGCAATGGCTTCAAACCGGAAGAAGCTCAACTGAGATTAGACATTAAGAAGAAATTCTTCCCCATGAGGGTGGTGAAGCACTGGGACAAGTTGCCCAAAGAAGCTGTGAAGCCTCCAACCCAGGAAGTGTTTGAAGACAGGTTGAATGAGACCTTGAGCAACCTGATCTAGTGAGAGGTGTCCTTGCCCATGGCAGGGGAGGTTGGAACTAGGTGATCCTTGAGGTCCTTTCCAGCTCAGACAGCTCTATGATTCTGTGGGCTTTAAGAAACCACTAATGGCAGTGGCCTAGGAGGGTCCATATCAGGTGGAGCAAAAGCTGTGAGGCTTAGCAGTATCCCCTTCTCCACCCTGTGTTTCTGCTTTGCCTGTGTTGAATACAAAGTGCTGGTGTTTATGCACAGTATTTAAAAGTGTTCCTGGCTTGGTTAGTAACAAGAGGACAGCCTGGCACAGAAACCTTTGCCTTCTTCCAAGCAAGAGTAAAGCAAAAAGCTTTCACCCAGCCTCACCAGCTGAGCAACTGCTAGTGCTGTGGCATTCACATAACTAATCTGGGCTGCTCTGTGTCATGTTCAGGGGGTTCACAAAGTTGTGCTCAACCTGGAATATCAACTGCTACCTTCATCCTTTCTCCCTCTGCTTTTTCAAACGTCTGGCTCTGTGTTTGATGAATGCTGACTGACTGCTGCTCTCCTTTTGTAGGAGGTGTGGAGGAGCAGTTTTCTCTACCATGGTAACCGTTGCTCCTGTTTCCACTGGCCTGGTGCATCTCTGATGCTTCTGGCAGTGCTGTTGCTGCTGTGCTGCTATGGGAGCCAGCCACAGGGGAGGTAAGTAAACCATCCTATGCTGGATAACTGAAGCAAAGTGACAGCTTTATGTCATCTCACTACTGTCTGTGGCTGACATAACATGTTGTCCTTCATGTTGTTTAGGTATCTAGGCAGTAGCATACTCACACCAGTCATTCTGTCCCTGTCAGGCCCTTACATAAAACTTAAGGCAACTTAATTCTACTTTTAATAGATTCATAAAGTATCCTGTGGAGAGATTGAGTGGTTTGCTTTTCACAGCATTCCCAGGCCTCGAAAGGTCCTATGCCAGGAGGAACTGGAGGAGTCAGTGATTTTTTATGTTTAGCTTGTACCTGGAGCTAAACTGTAGTAGTTGCTCCACCACCTGTACCTGGAGCTAAACTGTAATAGTTGCTCCACCACCTGTACCTGGAGCTAAACTGTAATAGTTGCTCCATCACCTGTGTCTGGAGCTAAACTGTAATAGTTGCTCCACCACTTGTATCTGGAGCTAAACTGTAGTAGTTGCTCCACCACCTGTATCTGGAGCTGAACTGTAGTAGTTGCTCCATCACCTGTGTCTGGAGCTAAACTGTAATAGTTGCTCCACCACCTGTGTCTGGAGCTAAACTGTAATAGTTGCTCCACCACTTGTATCTGGAGCTAAACTGTAGTAGTTGCTCCAACACCTGTATCTGGAGCTGAACTGTAGTAGTTGCTCCATCACCTGTGTCTGGAGCTAAACTGTAGTAGTTGCTCCACCACCTGTAATCTGGAGCTAAACTGTAGTAGTTGCTCCACCACCTGTATCTGGAGCTGAACTGTAGTAGTTGCTCCATCACCTGTGTCTGGAGCTAAACTGTAATAGTTGCTCCACCACCTGTACCTGGAGCTAAACTGCAATAGTTGCTCCATCACCTGTGTCTGGAGTTAAACTGTAGTAGTTGCTTCACCACCCAGTAAATCCCACCCCAAGCAGAGAAGAAGGACCAGAAAAAGAGGAGACCCATGGGTTGAAATGAAGAAAGCTTTCATGAAACAGCCAAACTAATGTCAATGTAAAGCACACAAAGTTACACTCCCCCCAGGGAATTTGCAGTGATTGCAATAAACAGACCAATCCTCAAAAGACCTCCAAACCTCCCCCTTTATACTGAACATGACATTTGTGGTCTGGGATACATCTGTAGCCAACTCAGATCAGTTGCCCTGGCTGATTGAAACTGCTAACACAGCCCACAGCTGACTGAGGACTCTATCCCAGCCTGACCAGGACAGTGGCTCATAGAATAGGCCCCATAAAGGCTATTTTTCAATTGAGATGAGTTCTTTCAGAGTTCTCTGGTGGCATCAATCTAAATAGAAGTTGTTGTAGCTCCTCTGCTTTTCGTTTTAAGCCGTGAGCTTGTGGGATATAGGAATGAACAACTGAGCAGGTGTGCAGTTAGCTCTGTTGGTGGCTGGCAGTGTATTCTCCTTGTTTACTCAAACCTCATCTGCTTTCTTCTGTTTTGCTGTGCAAAGCCAAGGTGCTGAGATAGTTAATGCACTGGCACTCTTCTTCCTTCTCCTCTTGGATCTCTTCATGATTGGGCGTCAAGAGAGACTGAAGTGCAGAGAGGTGGAGAGGAGACTTCAGACCATCATTGATAAGATAAATGGTGAGGTCTCATTCATCTGTCTCTTGTTTGCATTTGTGTTTTCCTCACATTGGATTTTTCTCAAGGCTGATCACTTATGTTACTAATCAAGATCATTAGCCTTCCCCCATGTAACACAGAAGCAGGCTGGATTGTGTCCTACTCATGCCTGTCCTGCAGAGCAGCCATTCTGAGCTGTCTGTGGCCATGTGCTTCCAGTCTGTGTGCTGTCAGGTGGGCGTCTGTTATGGCTGTGTTTTGGAGTCATCCAAATCCTCAGCATCTCACAAAAATAATCTGCCTTGTAGCAGATGATGAGAGGAATATACGTGGGGTTGTACCACAGCATACAACAGAAGGAAACAAATTGTTGTGCCTGAGCATTCTCCCAACAGGGGGTTTTAAATCTGAGGAGGCAGTTCAGCTCAGCCTGGCACTTTAAAAGACAGCCTTTAGCTTTTCTGTTGTGCCAGTGTGCATTTAAGGTTGTGAAATGACTATGTTTAGTTGTTGATACTGGGTGGAGAGAGAGAGAGAGGAAAGCCATCAAAGAGAGAGGTGATAAGAGATTGTGAGATGGGACTGAGCTCACCACTGGGGGACCTATAGGCACTACAGAATGCAAATTGATGTGTGGTTGACCTCTCCGGAATTGTCCTCATTGGATTCTTTCACACTTTGTGCTTTCAGATACACTCAGCAAAGAGGTGAAATGGCCAGACTCCATGTACCCTGACCTCCACATGCCTTATGCCCCATCCTGGTCTCTCCACTGGGCCTACAGGGATGGGCATCTTGTCAACCTGCCTGTGAGCTTGTTGGTAGAAGGAGATGTCATTGCCTTGAGGCCAGGCCAGGAGTCATTTGCTTCTCTGAGAGGAATTAAGGTAACTTGCTTGTCTCATTTCCCTGGCATATATCAATATGTTTCTCAGGATTTTCTTGCTAATACTCCAGTTCCCAGTGTACTCTTGGAGAGTTTGATTTCTTCTGACCTTGAAAATAGCTTGAAATTCCAGTTCAGTCAAGAATGGTGCTTTGTTAGACAAACTGGATCATCTCTGTGAACCCCCAAACTCACTGGGCAGGAGACCATTGGGTCTCAATGTGATACCAAAGGACAACATTTTCATCTCTTCCAGGTCAAGGAGAAATAGTAAAGTGCTGCTAAATATAGGTGGAATTAATCTATCCAGCAGGATGATATAACATACAAACCCCTTCTTTATCCTGGTTTTTATGTGAAGGGAGAAATTTTGTCTGCTTTGACCTCCTTGCCACTGATTTATTATAAAAGAAGATACTATAAAACACCTGGGCTAGAAGTCATTTAACGAATTAGTTACAAGATCTGTTGAAAGATTTTGCTGCTTGAAGCAGAGTGGAAGAACTGTAAAGCTTGAAACTTACCTTTGCTGGATTTTGCTGTAATTTTCACTCCAAAAAGGCCAGCTTTTAGGAGATAGCAAGACCTACCTGAACACCAGCATTTAATTGTAGCTAATTTAGCTAATGAGTTTTTGAGAGTTGAGAGAGAGAGAACTCTGTCAAACAGGTATTGTGTCACTTGCAGTTGGGGGGATCCTGCTGGACAAAACATCCAGTCCCTCGCTGCAGGATTCCAAGGCCCAAACTGTGCAGCCTTTGGACTCTCTGTCTTTTTTTTCCTAGGATGATGAGCACATAGTTCTGGAGCCAGGAGATCTCTTTCCACCTTTCTCACCTCCACCCTCCCCAAGAGGAGAAGTGAAGAAGGGACCTCAGAACCCTCAGCTGTATCGTCTCTTCCGTGTCTTGAAGACCCCAATAATTGATAATGTCAGGTGGGTTAAATGCAGTGCACAGAGCCTGCACAGCTTATCTCTGTCCTTGCTGCCTTGTGTCTTCAAAGAATGAGGCTTATCAGCCCAGGAGAGGATTTTCAGGTGTGCTGTGCTGTATCCTCCCTGTTACCTCAGTGTTCTAAGTCTCTTACTGTCTGTCTTTGGCTGTCCTCCTGAATTGGTAGACTGAGCTAATATATAAACACACATAGACACTAAGTCTTACTTCTCAGCTCATTGCTTTCCAGCTGCAGTTGAACAATGCAGGAAGGTCACAGAATGTCATGCATTTGATCTAATCAGTGATATGACAGCCTTTGGTGAACTGGAAACAGGGATACCTGAATGTCCTGGTGGGGTTTCAGTATGCCCTGGGGCTGTGGAACCTTCCTGTGAGGAGACTTGGAGGGGTTTGCTCAACAGCACTGCAGATTTACCATGGCAGGTGCAAGGCTGTTGTAGAGCCTGGCTTCTCTTTTGAAGGTCATCCCTCATAGCATAGGGTGAATGCAGTGTTCTAATCAGGTCTACCAGGAGGTTTATATCTGTGGAAGGTACAGGGTTAGGGCCTTGGTTGCTGAAATCTGAAGCTGTTTCCCATTTTTCAGGTGGTGTCTGGAAATGGCTTTGTCGCGTCCTGTGACAGCCCTGGATAATGAGAGATTCACTGTACAGTCAGTGATGCTGAAATATGCTGTCCCTATTGTACTGGTAGGTCTCATTTCAAGCCTTTGCTGGTGAATATAGCCACATTTTGTCAATAAAGGTGAAGAATTTGCAGCCATCAACAGGAAATTGAGGCTAGACCCAAACTGATGCTGCTGACACCATGTGTACCTTGGGCAGTTCAGAAGAGCACAGATGCTGAGCCATCTAGCTGTGAGTGTAGAGGGAGGAAGTGCAGCAGCAGCAGCAAAGTATATCTTCCAGTCTTTCCCAGGGCTGGGGATGTTATAAGGCAGTGAAAACTCCTTCCCTAGCAGTACTAGCAGTTAGCTGACAGTGTCACCTCTGTTTGAATTGCAGGCTGGCTTCCTGATCACCAATGCTGTGCGCTTCATTTTCAAAGCTCCTGGAATTGCTCCTTGGCAGTACACCCTTCTGCAGCTCCAGGTAAAGGAGAATTTTGAGCTCCACCACACCTCCTCCCCAAAGCACCATTGAGAACAATCATAGAATCACAGAATCATAGAATGGTAAGGTTGGAAGGGACCTCAAGGATCATCTAGTTTCAATCCCCTGCCATAGGCAGGGACACCTCCCACTAGCACAGCTCACGCAAGGCCTCATCCAACCTGGCCTTGAACATCTGGCCTTGCCATCCAGAGGGACCTGGACAGGCTGGAGAGTTGGGCCCAGGCCAACCTGATGAAATTCAATAAGGCCAAGTGTAAGGTCCTGCACCTGGGTAGGCACAATCCCAAGCACAAATACAGGCTGGGTGGTGAATGGCTGGAGAGCAGCCCTGAGGAAAAGGACCTTGGAGTCTGGGTTGATGAAAAGCTCAACATGAGCCTGCAGTGTGCACATGCAGCCCAGACAGCCAACCGAGTCCTAGGCTGCATCAAGAGCAGCGTGGCCAGCAGAGCAAGGGAGGTGATTCTGCCCCTTTACTCTGCTCTCGTCAGACCCCACCTGGAGTACTGTGTGCAGTTCTGGAACCCTCAGCACAGGAAGGACATGGAAGTGTTGGAGCGGGTCCAGAGGAGGGCCACAAAGATGATCAGAGGGCTGGAGCAGCTCTCCTATGAGGACAGGCTGAGGGAGTTGGGGCTCTTCAGCCTGGAGAAGAGAAGGCTTCGAGGGGACCTGATAGTAGCCTTCCAGTATCTGAAGGGGGCCTACAGGAAGGCTGGGGAAGGATTATTTACAAGGTCCTGCAATGACAGGACAAGGGGCAATGGGCTTAAACTGGCAGAGGGGAGATTTAGACTAGATGTTAGGAGGAAGTTCTTTACAGTAAGGGTGGTGAGGCACTGGAACAGGTTGCCCAGGGAGGTTGTGGATGCTCCCTCCCTGGATGTGTTCAAGGCCAGATTGGATGAGGCCTTGAGTAACCTGTACTAGTGGGAGGTGTCCCTGCCTATGGCAGGGGGTTGGAACTAGATGATCCTTGAGGTCCCTTCCAACCTTACTATTCTATGATTCTATGATTCTATCTCCACGGAGGGAGCAGCCACGACCTCCCTGGGCAACCTGTGCCAGTGTCTCACCACCCTCACCATAAAGAACTTCCTCCTAACATCCAGTCTAAATCTCCCCTCTGCCAGTTTAAACCCGTTGCCCCTTGTCCTGTCGTTGCAGGACCTTGTAAATAATCCTTCCCCAGCCTTCCTGTAGGCCCCCTTCAGATACTGGAAGGATGCTCTCCCTCAGCACCTGCTTCATTGTGTGACCACATCCTAGGCAGACTTTTGTGCATGCTGTGTCCAGGAGCTTTCAGTGGAGCAGGACAATAGCTCTACCCTGGCCATTCCTCCTAGACTGCCCTTTAAGTTGTTTGCTCTCCCTCACTTGCCATGCATGTGTATATATGTGTGTGTATATATATCTATGGTATCCTCTACCTTTAAACGTGTAAGAGTTTATGCCAAATTCAGCAGCAAAACCAGCTGCAAGTGATGTGTTCATGGCCTGTGCTGGTTTGAGGCTAATTGGAATATTTTAATAGAGAAAATGATATTGTAGACTGTGAAAAGAAAACAGTGGTGATGTCTACTTCACTCATAGGCTTGCTGAGATGTATAAGAACAAGAACACAAACATAGATAAGACACTCACAGAGAGTCTCAGACTCTCTAGCTTTTTGTCTGCTGGCCTCTCTGCTAACTTAACTAACCACTCTACTTCTAACCCCACTGTCCAATCCTCCAAACTCACCTTGCACATAAGGCAAACCAGGGCGTAAGGTAGAGGAGTGGAAAGAAGGTGGAAGGGTGGTTGGGAG
>VWZE01010258.1:234025-299339 GCA_013396675.1 Eubucco bourcierii
CTTCTAACCCCACTGTCCAATCCTCCAAACTCACCTTGCACATAAGGCAAACCAGGGCGTAAGGTAGAGGAGTGGAAAGAAGGTGGAAGGGTGGTTGGGAGGCCCTCCTGGGGACTCTGATTTCTGGGAGGGGAGTTGTGTTTCTGTATTCCCTTTAACTTGTATATTTCTGTAACTATTGATGTCTATTGTGTCTATCTATTCTTGTACATTGTGCTGAGCTGTAAATAGAGCTTCAGTGCTTAACTTCCAGCCTGCTGAGTCTAGTCTGGGGGATTTTACAAAGGTGGGGGGTGGGAGGTAACTCCCAAACCATCACATGGCCTCCTTTATTACAAAACTCTAAGAGGTGTGTATCTCCTGTGCTTCTCCCTGTGTTGCACTTCTTGCCACTGCCTTTTACTCACTCTCTCACTCTGGTGGAAGAGGTGAGAGGTTTAGCTTCTTGTTTCTGAACTTGCTGGTGATTACAGGTTTGTTTTTTTTCCCTAGGTGAATGGTGTTCTACCCATCCTTCCATTACTCTTTCCTGTTCTGTGGGTTCTTGCTACAGCTTTTGGAGAAGCCAGAGTCTTGGCCCAGATGAGCATGGCCTCATCCACCTCACTGGTAGGTATCTCTCCGCATCAGATCATTGCAGAGAAAAAGGCAAGAGATGAGAAGGGCTCTGTGAAGTGAGCACAATGAATTCAGCAGATTTATCCATGTCATTGTAAAAGCTTTGGATCTTTCATTGTCCTGGCTGTGCCCTCTCCCTGGAGCACAGTGTGGTTTCTTCTTGAACAGATGTCTTAATTTTTTCAACCTGTCTACAGATATCCCAAGGTGATAGGAAGCTTCAGTGATTCCATAAATCTCTTCAGGGCATGTGCTTTCTATCAGCTAAACATAATCTGTCAGAGTGCTCAAGAAGATAAATGCCCTGTGGTGGCTGTAACTAGGGAATGTTTAGGCTCTGAGAAGGAAGGGATACATGAGATCTCCTGCAACCCTCTGTTTTAGCATGTGGGCTGAACAACCCTTTCCTGTGGCTCTGAGGCTTTGCTTGCAGGCACAGTCTTTGCAGTGGGTCAGGGAGTAAAAGGAGCTTCTAATGGTTATGCTGGTTTGAGGAGTGGAGTTTGTAGTCTGAGTGTGTGATCCTGAACTGGCTGTGCTGAGAGGTGTCTCTTGTTCTGTCCTGGTGACAGTGTTGGTGAGATGTACAGTGCTTGTTTGTCTTCTGTGCTAACTTCATTTCTGCCTGTACTTACAGAGTGTTTCTCTTTTTCCTCTTTGTCCTTCCTTTGCCTCTGTGGCCCTAGGTCTGTGTTTTCTGTTCTTCTCCCTGTTGGCTGTACATGACTAAGCTGCCTGTGTCTTGGGAGGGAGTACCTGTTCTCCCTCAGTGGTGTTTGCACCTTGGACATCTGTTCTCAGTGTTCTCTCCACTTTACCTTTCTCACCCATTCTCAGCATTGATCGATTTCTGTCTTTACAACCTTCCTCTCTCCCTTCACACTTTGCTATTTGACTGGGAAAAGCCAGAGCTCCTTGGCTTCCCTGTTCATCATTCTCAACATATTTATTTGCCCTGTCACTCATTCTTGCACCTTCCTTGTGTTCTTTCCTGTCTTCTCCTCTTTCTTGTCCAGGCAACTCACTCCACTCTTTCTGTGACACCTCAAACACGATCCTCCATCCTTGCTGCTGCAGAACAGCCGTTGTGATGTGCCTTCATCATTCTCCCCCTTGCTTAGGGCAGTCTTTTGGCCTCCCTATTTCACTCCTTCCTTCTCTCTACTCTGTTCAAAATGTAGCAGGTAAGACTTGGCCTTGTGTGACCCTGTTATCCACTTTCTGTTCCCTCCCATTGTGTTCAGGTTGTTTGATTCCCAGTTTTTCAGGGCTGTAGGTGACCCTCATGACTGGTTCAGTCAGGCATCCTGCAGGACACAAACCCCCCCAAACAAGCCCCTGCCTCAAGCTGCATTATTACAGCTGCATTCCTTTTAGAAAGGAATTTGGTGTTGATTTGAGAGCATTTATACTGCCTTTGATAGGCTGTTTCAGTAATTATTTACCTTCACTGCTGAAAATGAATGTTCTACATCAGAGAGAATTTTTGTAGTAGTTGAATTCCAGCCCTTGGAACATTTACCTCTTCTGTCTCCTAGATTTTAGACCATGTCAGTCAAATTTCTGGGTAGCTACTCCTATTCCCTTTTAGCATCTCCTGGTTAAGTAAACAGTTGGAGCACTTTGAGTCACAGTAAGTATATCTCCCAAACTTTAGTCTTTCTCTTGGCTTTCCTCTTAGCTTTCTCCAGTGCTTCAGAATCACTCTAAAATTATGAGCCTCCAATACCTACAAAATATTCCAGTCACAGCTGTGCTGGTGCTGAATTTCAGAATAATTTGGGATTTTCTACTCTTGTGCTCACTTGTTAGTGCAAGAAAGGATCATGTTAGATCTTTTAGCCACTGCTTTAAATGGCCAGGCTTTGTTTAGCTGATAACCTACAGATTCCTAAGGCAGGGTCCTCATCCTGTAAATCCAACCTTCATTTTTGCTCCTAGGTGTTCAGCCTTAGCTTTATGCCCATTGTTATGCATGGTTTTACTCATTTACCAAGCAGTCCACACTGTTCTGTAACAGGGATCTGTTCTCTTGGCTGCTGGACCCTGCCCCAAACTTTGGGTAGTTCACACTCTCCATCAGTAAATATGTTTTTGGTTTTCATTCAGGTTATTAACAAAATACTCAGAACTTGTTCTTACTTGAGCTAGTAACATATCCTGTTGCAAATCATTCCTCAGTTTCTGTTCCATGTGGAGGTAGTGCATTTCTGATCTGTTTGAAATGGGTCCCATTTCTGGTATTCATAGAATCATAGAATTGTTTTGGTTGGAAGAGACCTTTAGGATCTTGGAGTCCAACCTTCAACCCAACCTCACCACAGCCATTAAGCCATGTCCCAAAGTGCTATGTCCATACATTTCTTGAAAACCTCCAGGGATGGTGACTTCACCACCTCCCTGGGCAGCCTGTTCCAGTTCTCTTAGTAAAGAAATTGTTCCTAACTCTCCAACCTACACCTCCCCTGGCACAATTTCAGGCCATTTCCTTTCATTCTGTCACTTAGTACTAGGGAGAATAGACCAACCCCCACCTCACTCCAGCCTCCTTTCAGGCACTTGTAGAGAACAATGAGGTCTCCCCTCAGCCTCCTCTTCTCCAGACTAAACAATCCCTATCCCTCCCTATTGCTTTAGTTTTTGTTAGAAAAGCAGTAAAGCATTTTGAATCGGGGCAAAGTACCAAGTGGTCTGTCAAAAGCTTTGCTTTTATCAGCCAGATTTGTTATTTTGTCAAGAAAAGGTATCAGAAAAGTTTGATGAGATTCATTACTCCTCTGCTTGTGGTGTTTGGCTCTGGCTGTGTTATTCCACTTCTTTTAATTGAGTCTCATATTAGCTACTCTGTTATTCTGTCTGAAATCAAAGTCTGTCTGGGGTCCTGTGGTAACTTGGTTTGTTCTCCTCACCCTTTTTAGGCATTGGCAGCACTTTAACTTGCTGCCATCACACTGGGACTTGTGCCATGCTTCAAGCCTGGTGCAAAATCAGCAGAAGCAGAAAGCTGTCCAGAGCTGCTAATTTAAACATTTAAACTTTCAGTAGCTAGGGTTAGAATGGAAACTATTTCATAGTTCTCCTATGGTGTGATTGCATCACTGAGGAAGGAACATCAATATTGCTTTAATACCTCTGCTTTACCTGCAGTGTCATTTGCACTTCCACTGTCCTCAACAAGCTGTGGACTGATTTTAGTAACCTACTGGTGTGGTTTTCTAAATGTTATGTTATTTTTAAGTTTCATTTTAACTTCCACTCAAAACTGGGCTTTAAAAAAAAAATATTAAAATCGTGGGATTGTTCCTTCTTAAAATGTTAATAAAAGATCATTTAAACAGTTGCTGATTATCATGGAATCACAGAATTGTTTTGGTTGAAAAAGACCTCTAAGATCATCAAGTCCAACCTAACACCACCACTCTTCATAATTCTCAGTGTAAATAATTTCTGACAGGTTTCCCTTGGCTTTTCTCAACTTTTTTTAACTGATCCTTTTTTAAAATGCCAGATAAATACATTATTAGTTCGGGGTGCCATTTTATTTACACACAGATGTAATCACCAGGGTCACTTATCAATGTGCTTAACATTTAAATTGTTTTTCAAAATGACAGCTGCTCTGGAATTCCTTTGTGCTGGCTGCACAGGTTTAGAGTTAGAATCTTTCTCAGTGTAATTCCAAGAGCCTCATGATAGTGCCCTTTCTTTCCATTTCCTAGCTACATCCCACTCACTTCACCTTATTCCCATTGTGTTCCAAGCACCTGCTGTTACAACCACTCTCCCAACTCCCTTCTTCTAGCTGACCCATATGGCTTAAAACCAGATCAGTCAATCCTGGCTCTTTCTGTCTAAAAATAACCACCCAGAAGGAGCCTCCTCAGGGTCTAATTGCTATTATTTTCTCTGTGACATTTAGGTAATGACTGTGTGTTCTTCTGTGATGTACAGCACCCAGCACTTGGTGCTTCATGAGTAGATAAGGACAGAGTCCATTAAAGGCTTAATTGCTTTGGTGAATGATGGATCTGCCTCAGCACAGTGATACCCTCAGAGCAGGACTCTTGCCTTCTCCTCTCCACAGCATTCAGGGAAGGATGTTCCTCCTGACACATTTCTGAGCAGGATTATAGTAACTGGTCTCTTCTCTTGCTGCAGCTTGCTAAGTTTTCAGAGGACACTCTCAGCAGCTACACAGAGATGGTATCTTCTCAGGTACTATTATTATGAATTATTTTCTTCCATCTTCTCTGCAGAACTTCATGATGTCCTTTTCCTTCCTATCTGATCTCCTGCTTGTTCATAGACCCTTTTTACTTGTGTCAGTTGTCCATTGTCACTCGTTTGTTGCTTTAATTTGATATGCATGCAGGTTGCACATCTTTCTCCCACACCTTCCCATCTAAATGCTGCTTTGCTGACCAGAAGTGGAGGTGACTTTGATACTGAGTCCAGATGAGCTTTTCTGAATATTGCAAATGGTTTGAAATCAACTTATTTTTTTTCTGTCCTGTACAAAGTGCCCATTTCAAGTCCTCCTGTTGCAGGAATAAACCAAACTGTTTATGGTGTGTATCAGAAAGAAGTGTTTTGCCCATATCAGAAAAACTTTCTTCAAGCCAAAACTACAGAACAGAGGTGGTGGTGATCAGCACCAGAACCATGGTGGAGGGACTGTGGGGTGCTCAGGCTTTTAAAAAGTCTGATCCTGTTTCATAGGCTCCTTAACAAGTTTAAGCACGTTCCTAGTGCACCCAAAGCTGGGGCAAGTAAACATTCAGAAGACCTTTTCCTGGGGGAGGGACTGCATCTGGCTGCTCTATAAATTGCATCATCCAGATTGAACAGGTGGGTAGAGGAAAGATACTTTTCTGTCTAATCTGGCATTAAGATTCCCCTTCCCATAAGGAGCCAGCTGGACTCCAGGAGTGATTAAAAACCCAGACTCACACAAATGAAAAATCCAGACTCAACACACATTCCATACCTCCCATTCCCAGAGTAATGCTCATGGATGCACACACACACACTGACACCTCCTTTGCTGAATACTTTGTTGCCTTTCTGTGCCAGTTCATCATTTAGCTGAGATGGTTTTCAGGTGTTGAAAGGAGTGGTTTGAGCTGACCTTCCTTGTTGAGAGGATCTGCTTCTTTCCTTTTGTACCTGTATAAACATTTTTGCTTGTGAGGAACTGATTTAACTAAGGTTGTTTTTCTTCCTGGTCATACCTCACGATTGGTTTACATAGTCGTAGAGTGGTAGGGCTTGGAAGGGACCTCTGGAGATCATCTAGTCCAACTCTGCTGCTAGTGCATGTACCCCTAGAGTAAATCACACAGGAACATGTCAATGAGGGTTTTGAAAGTCTCCAGAGAAGGAGACTCCACAGTCTCTCTGGGCAGCTTGTTCCAGTGCTCTGCCACCCTCAGTTCATGTGAAAGCTCCTCCATGTTCTAGTTTGTGCCTCTTACCCCTTGTCCTATCACTGGCCACCACTAAGGAGAGCCCAGCCCCATCTTCTTGTCCCCCATTCTTTAGATATTGATCAGCACTGATAAGATCCCCTTTCAGGCTGCTGTTTTCAAGGCCCTCAGGTCTCTCAGCCTTTCCTCATAAGAAATATACTCCAGGCCCCTAAGGAACTTTGAGGGAAGTGCTTTGCAGTGACAGACTTCCAGAACAACAGCTAAAAAGCAGTAAAATAACCCTGTCACTGAAGCTTGGGTTTGGTGGCTTTGGGAGTGCAGAGAGCAAAGCTCTGGTGCTTGGATTAACTGCTGCCATACAGACCCTTCTGAAACGTTTTCATGTGGAATGTGAAGGCTACCAACTTGAAATTTGAATTTCAGACAATATCCCCTCCCTTCTGTTTGTTACCATGCTGGTTACAATTAATTTGTAATGCTGGAGTAGTCAAGGTACCTTGGCTTTATTTCCTACATTCTCACTGCCTCAGTTAGTAACCTTGGGCCAGGTCATCTCACCACAGTGGCTCCATTTGCAGCATGATGATTGTGAGCAGAAGGCCTCAAACTCTACAATCCAAGGGAATGGGAGTTACTTCACAAAAAAAAAAAAAAAAAACAAAACTAAGAGGTGGCAACTGATTCTCTTGAAATGAAATCTCTTCAGAAATCCTTCCTGTGTTTTTGGGTAGACAGAGGTAGTTTCAGTGAATTCTGGCTGTTGGCATCTTCTGGAAGGGGCAAGAAATGCCTTTCCCTTGAGAACATCAGCACTGGATCAGTTAACAGGTTCCCAGGGAGACCAGTGTTTAACTTACAGTGCATCACTGTGTACAGCCTGAAAGCAGGTAGTGTCACACTCTCTTTTTCCCTCCTTTCCCCACACCTTCCACTGAATGGGACTTTGATTGGCTGATGTCCTCTGCTTCCCTTGGCAGGAAATGATCCGCTGTATCTGGAGCCACTTCCTCTGTGTTTTGAAAGGCAAATCCCCAACTCTGAGCTTCACTTCCAGCTTGCTCCATAGTCTGGGATCTGTCACTGTGAGTATTGCTGAGTTGTTGGGAGGAGCCCAAGGTGGATGCTTCATTTGCACTGTTCATGGTGTCCTTCCTTGAGCACAGGCTGTTAGCAATCAGTTCACTGTGCTGGAATTAGAAACCCTTCAGGCGCCTGCCTTTGTAGAAGAGTTTATAACTGCCTTGTCTTGTCCAGGCAAGCAGCACATTTACCAAGGGTTAGAGATACTCTGTGGCATCTGACAGGATCTCTGTGTTTCCCAGTTCTGGTTCTGGTCTCATAACCTTGAGTCCTGTTCAAGAACCAGCTGGTTCAGGTCCTAGTAAGGTAATAGTTGGTGAAACAGGCTGAGGAGTTGCTTCCTTCCCATGGTCTTCCTGCCTAGTTTTGTAATACCCTGAGATAAAATTGATGTTAACCAACCCACCAATCCTGCTAAAGCAAGGAATCCTTGGATTTCTTGAAGGTTTATTGGGTGCTGTTTCTTCAGACAGAAGGTTGGCAGAGACTTGTCTGTTCTCCCTTGTGTTCACTGAACTTGTGATAGTTACAACTCTGACATCTTCACTGAGATTCTGCTTTCTTGGGGATGTTGTGGGGTGTTCTAGGTGCTCTGCTGTGTAGACAAGCAGGGGATTCTTTCCTGGCCAAACCCCAGCCCAGAGACTGTTCTGTTCTTCAGCGGGAAGGTGGAGCCACCTCATGATAGCCATGAAGATCTGACTGATGAGCTCTCTACACGGTCCTTCTGCCATCCTGAGATGGATGATGAAGTGAGTGACTCTAACCCATAGTGTGCTGTGTTACAGAGTCACAGAATCAGTCAGGTTGGAAGACATTTTCAAGATCAAGTCCAACCTATTACCCAACGTTATCTAATCAACTAAATCATGGCACCAAGTGCCTCATCCAGTCTCTTTTTAAACAGTTCCAGGAATGGGGACTCCACCACCTCCCTGGGCAGCCCATTCCAATGCCAATCACTCTGTGAAGAACTTCTTCCTAACATCCAACCTAAACCTCCCCTGGCACAGCTTGAGACTGTATTCCCTCATTCTGTTGCTGGTTGCTTGGAAGAAGAGACCAACCCCACCTGGCTACAACCTCCTTTCAGGTTGTAGACTGCAATAATGTCCCCCCTGAGCCTTCTCTTCTCCATGCCGAAGAACCCCAGCTCCCTCAGCCACTCCTGTGCTCCAACCCCCTCACCAGCCTTCTTGGCTGTAATCATAGCCTGCCTGACACACACAACATGGTATTACAGAGGCAATCTTTTGCTTGTAGAGAAGACTTGTGCCGTAATTGTTTGCTTGAAAGATAGAGAGGCGGTGAGGGTGAGGTCCATTTCTACAGGACTCCTAAAGCAGCAGGTGATTCAGTAGTGGCTCATCTTCAGCCACTGAATGACCACTGTTTGTTTTGTTGGTCTCTTGCAGCCCCATGAAAGAGATGCTTTGCTCTCTGGCCCTCTGGCAGACACAGTCCACATGACCAATGAGCAGGAGAGAAACAACTGGTCTAGTGACACTCCAAAGGCTCCTGATGCCCATGCCCACCGAAAGCCAACCAGCAGAAGCAAACATCCCTCGGGGTCCAATGTGAGTTTTAGCAAGGACACAGAGGGTGGAGAGGAGGAGCATACTCAGGTAAGATACACTGAAGTGGCACAGGGATAGTCTTTTGTGGCACTAGAAGACTGACTAAACCCATAGAGTCTCTTGGGAATTTTAGTAGGAATTCCCTGGAGGATTTGAGACTTGGGCTCTATTTGTTGTAACCAACTAGAATTTCCCTGTCTGTTGTACCAGATGGTTGGTGACAGTGAGGTGTTGGCTTGTGAGGCTGAAGACTTTGTGTGTGACTACCACCTTGAGATGCTTAGCCTGTCCCAAGATCAGCAGAACCCCTCCTGCATCCAGTTTGATGATTCCAACTGGCACATGCACTTGAATTCCCTCAAGCCTCTGGGCCTGAACGTGCTGCTCAACCTCTGCAACGCCAGCGTGACCGAGCGCCTCTGCCGCTTCTCTGACCACCTCTGCAACATTGCCCTGCAGGAGACTCACAATGCAGTGCTGCCTGTCCACGTGCCCTGGGGCCTCTGTGAGCTTGCCAGGCTGATTGGTGAGGAGAAATTGAATGAGCAGAGACAGAGAAATCAGAGCTGTCGATAGACACTTAATCCTTAGAGAGCACAAGAGAAATAAGTCCTCAGTCCAGGTTGCTGGGAAGGTGGAATTACAGAGTTGACTCTGTTGTTGTTCAGTTGCCAAAAGAGTCTATTAAAGAGATTGCTTTTGGCAAGTTCTGACCTTGTAAGCACTATAAAAGAAATAAATGTCATTGAGGATATTTTCAGCCAGCCTTGGCTAGACTTGGTATTCTGGCTCAAATCTGCCAGTCTCATCAGGAGACAAAGAATATGTGGCTAGTGGACAGACAGCTGCCCTGTCCTTAGAGGACCACTTCACCAGGAGTGGAGTACCTCAGCTGATGTTACAGATGGGAAAGGCAAGGTGTAGAGGAGATAGCAGGTTAGAGGAAATGCTAGAATTAAAATTCAGAAGTGCTAGACCTCACCTTTGTGCCTGGCCTTCAGTGTCACACTTCCTCTCTCCAGTGAGCCAGAAGCATGGAAGCTGCAGTTACTAACATCTAGGCCTTCTGAATGGTTTCCATCAGAGATCTTGATCCATCTTGGTGCAGACGCACAGTGAGCACAGCTCAGCTACCTGTTGCTGGGAAGGTGACAGAATGAGTGCAGGCAGAGTTGGTGGCACAGAAGGAGGAGAGAGAATCCTGATTTTGCTTCTCCTTGTGCTCACATTTCAGGTTTCACACCAGGTGCTAAAGACCTTTTCAAGCAGGAGAACTATTTGGCCTTGTACCGCTTGCCAAGTGATGAGATGGTTAAGGAAACAATCCTGGGGAAGCTTTCATCTATCACCAAGAGGAGACCACCCCTGAGCCACATGATTAACCTATTTGTGAAGGACACCACTACCAGTAAGGTTGCCCCTTTCCTTGGGCATCCACTTAGTACAGGAGAATCTCTTCTGCAGGGAGATATCAGACTGGAGTAGCCTGGAGCACCTGTGGGGTGACAGCCTTGCTCTGCCTGTGACCAGAACAGATATGTTCAGCAGCCCTTAGAGATCAGTGCCATGACACACTGAAGAAGGGGAGTTCTTCCCTCCTCTGGCTCACTCCAGGGTCATAAATAACTCTTAAAATAGCACAGAGTAAACTCATTTCCTGGGACCAAATGGCAGTGCAGAGTAGGGAGGGGGTTTTATTGAGTTTTAAATAGGCTTCATTATGGCAGTGAAGCTGATACTGCACAGGGTTGAACATTACTCAGGGTTTTAGCTAGTGATTGCTCATCCTTCTTGATAACCTGAATCATAAATCATTGTTTCCCTGAGCTGCCCAGTGTAGTATATTAAATACTCTATTTCTCTGTTGCATACTAATGAGAAATCACAGAAATCCTGTGCAAACTCATGAATACAACACCTGAAGCTGTGCTGACTTCTCCACTCCTACCCCTCTCTGTTCTAATAGGAATGGGCTAGGATGGGCTAGGATTCAGCTGGACACCTCAGGTCTTAAGGCACCTCAGCAAGATTTATCAGCTTGCCTGTCAGAGCTCTTAGTCCCTTCATAATACCTTAAATTGACTAAACTTGGCTCTCTGAAGCTGACATATGTTCAATATTGAATCTGAAACATGATTATTTTGCTGGCCAGAGGTTTACCAGGGAAGCTGTCTTCTCTTGCCAAGTTCTTCCTAAATTTGTATCTGAATCTGGGGAGGATCTTTTTCGCTTGTCCTAATTGCTGTTGTCTTCCCTTTGTGAGCAAGAATTTTTCTGATGCTGAGATTCTTAATGTAGGGAAAATTCTTCAATGTTGCCTCATTTCAACTTCTTATCCTCGTTTTTAAATGGTTTAGTTCAGAGGCTGGAGCTCAGACATGTGTGCCCTGGATTATGCTGTCTAGAGTAAATTCTAAGAGGAATTTTGCCAGTGGGAGTTAGTTAACTATTGGAACACCTCTCACCTTCTTGTCCCTTGACACTGTCTAAAGTGTGTACAGCCAGAAATAATGGATTGTGCAGATAATATTGGGTGAAATCAAATGGCTCTGTTTATGCAGAGGAGTCAGAGCAGATGATCATAACTAACCTCTGTACATGATTTGTGAACAAATCTTTGAATCCACCCATTCCCATGACATGCTGAAGTCAAGGGGAGATAGATAATAAATTCTCCAGCTGTAGCAGGAGGTAGCTCATCTGTATGTTCTGTTGCTATTCCATTGAAATATGTGTCCTGCCATCTGGCAGTGTTCATCCCAGATCCATAGTAACCACATGGAAATGAGGGGCTCACTGGCATCTTCAGTACAGTGAACTGCTTCATATCATCTCTGCCTTCCTTTGCTGCACTCAGTTCCTTCTGCTATCATCTCTGCCTTCCTTTGCTGCACTCAATTCCTTCTGCTATCATCTCTGCCTTCCTTTGCTGCACTCAATTCCTTCTGCTCTGTCTCCCTGGCTCAGCTGTAGCAGCTTGGTTCTCCCTGACGAGTCCCAGCAGTCACGACTGGCTAGTCACACTCCCTGGCCTGTTCATTACTGCCAAAGAAATCCTGGCCTTCAAGCTCACCATTTAGGAAGAGAGGAGGCTGAGCTCACTTACTGGCAATGGCTGCTGAATGCACTCCTTCCAGTTTATAGTGTGTGCTGTCACTGTCATTTACCCCTTGGAAGGGCTGCTGGGTGGGATGCTGATGATACTGAATGGAAAGTAAATTGCAGTTGCTGTTAGGCATGAACAAAGGTGTGTCTCTGCATGTGATCATCTGCAAGCTCTTGCTCTATGTTCAGGGCATAGGTTTTGCATGAATCAGTAAACATTTCTCATTCCTTCTTTCCTAAGAAGGACTATCTGAGCATAGCAGCAAGATGGGAAGCATTAGGTGTTTATACAATAAAATGACCCAGAGCTGTGCACAAGGACTCCTTTGTGTCCCTCAGACAGGCTCCTTTCACACAGAGCTCCTATTCGTCTTGGGAGTTTGTTATGCTGATAAACTTGGCGTGTGAGGACTATTTATAGCAGGCAGCAGAGAGCTGCTGTGTTTTGGAAAATCCTCTGGTGCTCCTGAAGGTCTCTGCCTGGTTTGTGCCACTGGATATTCTTGGCTCTTAGTTTCACCAGCTAGTGTAAGCATTTGCAGTCAGCAATGATGCCTGCAAGAAGCCTTTGGGCTCATTTTTCTTGGCAGTGATGTTTTTTTCATTAGATCAGCTTTGAAGCTGTTGGGGGCAAAGTCACAGAGCAGCTGGAGGAGGGAACCTAGACAGAGGAGTCGACGTGCGTGCAATGCTGATGTAGCAGCAGGAGTGAGAGGGAGCAGGATGTGTGGAGGAGGAGGAGGCAGCCCTGCATCCTTTAACTTGTGTCCTGTGCCTGGGACCTGCAGCAGCCAGGTGGTATCAGGCACCTTTGAGAAATGCTTTCTGATACCTCTGTGTACAAGAGGGAATAAAAGCTTTTAGATCTGTGTTAGAGAGTAAAACAGGGGAAGGAAAAAACCAGAACAAGCTGTGGTGTCCTTTGATTTTCAGTTCTTCCCTGACCACAACAGGAGTTTCTTTTTTAAGGAGTCTGTTATGTTGAACTTCTGACCCATCCTGATTGAAGATGGTTTCAGGACACTCTGTGAAAGAGGCTGCTATCTGTGGGTCACATTGTTAAGCTGTCTTCTGCTACTTGAGTGGAAGGGATTCAGGAATAGCTCTTGCCTGGCCTAAAATTGAATGCACTCCTCAGTGCAGGCAGACTTGCATTCCTGCAGGTTTCGTCACTGGTGTTTGTACTCTCATGAGAAGCGTCATGCAGGGATATCTTCTCTTCTGCTCTGTTGGATAAAGGAGCAAGATATTGCCTACCTTCTGCAGGAGCAGGATTGCTACTCAGTGTCAGGGGAGAACAGAAACTGACTCCATGGCTCACATTTTATGACAGCCTTGTCTGAGGTCACAGTAAGCCAAATACCAGCTGAATGCTTTTCATCCTCTTTTGAATGCTCAGTTTCTTGGTGGAGACTAAGAACATTCACCAGAAGAAAGGGAATATCTGAAGTGCCTCAAAGGAGTTTGTGGGACACTTCCTTCTAAGAAATAAAGGGATGATATCCCTTTTCCCAAGGGAAAAGGTATGTGTGATGCTGATTCATTGTTCTCCTACACTTCAGGCACTGAGCAGATGTTTTCTCATGGGACAGCTGACATCATCCTCGAGGCCTGCACAGATTTTTGGGATGGTACTGACATCTACCCCCTCTCTGGCTCAGACAGGTGAGCATCTTGGTCATTTGGTGCATTCAGGAGCTGCAGATAAATTGAAGAAAGAAACCATTTGCCCTTTGTTAACATTCCTTTTACTAATGCTTAATAAGCTGTTTAATAGAAACTCCCAAGTAGGTTATGAACACCAGCCATCTCTGCTTATAATTAATTGTTCTAATTATAGCAGTGTAATAGATTAGATAGCAATAAGCAATGTGTTGGGCTAAGACCAAGCCACTTCTCACTGTATCTGTTAATGTATTAGCCTCTTGTAAGTGGATTCTGACTGTACTGTGCAGTGGGACCATGAATGATAATCAGGTCGTTTGCTGGTGGCAGAGAATGTGATTTTGTTTTTCAAAACAGCTGCCTCATCTTACATGAAATGCAAAGTGATCAATTCTGCCTGCTGTTGACAGCTTCCAACCAGTCCACCACAATGCATCACAGCCTTTTGGTCCTGCTGCCACATCTGACAGCATTCTCTTCTACAGGCTAAATTGCTGTTCGTGCTAGCAGAGCAGAGCAGAGCAGTCACGTTTGCTTTCACTGACTAGCAGCAGCACATTGTTCTTCTAAGTCTGCTTACTCTCAGGTGTAAGAAAGCTCCCACTGGCCCTTGCTGGAATATTTATCATCTTAGAAGCCAATGAAAAATCCCATGTGTGGTCTAATTTCTGACCTTTCTGAGTTCAACATAAGGAAGGAATTGCATTGGATTGACTATTGACTGAGTGGAGACTTCACAAACAGCTCCTGCGACCCAAACTCTGAAAGGGGATGGGAGGAAAGTCCGTTACTAACTGCCATAGATATTACTGGCAGAGTTGTCAGTTCCCTCCATGGCATTTTATCTCCCTCCAGATAAATTCTCTGGTGAATTAAGCTCCTGCTGTCGTGCAGTGAACACCCTGGGAGTCATCTGGCAGCCATGGAGAAGATGTTATAAGAGCACTCAAGGAGTGCTGCGTTCATCCACTTCAGCCTGTCTGAGCAAACAGAAGTGGTCAAACTGCCCCTGTTGCAATATGTGGCTTTGTTGCCCTGTAGTGCCTGCAGCTTAGAGAAAGTAGTAAGGCAGGGCTTTTTCAGAGTCACTGACCACTCCTCATGGAGTGCATTGTTCCAAACAGCCAGCTGGTGATTTCTGTGTCAAACTGCAGTGCACCTTGTCGGAAACGTGGCACTTTACACCTGACTTGGTCTGGGGTTTTTGTCTCTTTCACATAGGAAGAAGGTGTTAGATTTCTACCAGCGAGCCTGCCTCTCAGGATACTGTTCTGCCTTTGCCTACAAGCCAATGCATTGTGCCTTGTCCTCCCAGCTCAATGGCAAGTGCATAGAACTGGTGCAGGTCCCCGGGCAGAGTGCAATCTTCACTTGCTGTGACCTCCCTGGGACCACCCCCATCAAACAGAGCAGCCGGAGGAATAGCTGGAGCTCAGATGGTATGTGTCTTCTGTGCTGCCTATAATAAGATCTGCTGCTGGGCCAGCTGCTTGCTCTCTGATGTCTAGAGCTGTAAGAACGTTGTTATTCAGAGTAGCAGATGGAAATTGAGAAGCAAAGGTTTCTGAAGTAGATGTGCTTGCAGAGGAAGTAATGGTGAAGCAGCTGGTAGCTGTTTCTGGTTGAGTTACTGAAGCTTGCAGTGAAATTCTGCTTGTGGGAAGTCCATTTGTTAAGTCAGGCAAGCCAGAGTGGAGACTAGTGGGGATTTCAGAACTTAGTTTGCTAGTTGTCTGATTTTATGGAAATCACACGTGTTGGGTTTTTCAGAGGAGTCAAATGGGGGGTGGTGTGTGACTCTCCTTTGGTGGATTTTGTTGCTGTGCTGAAGGAGCTGGTTCCCACTGGATGAGTTGTGCATCTCCTCCACAACAGCTATGGGAACTAGGAAATAAGCACATACTATTACTGAACTCCAGGAGGCTCTTTTGGAAAACCAGTTTTAGCATCTTTTTGCCTTGGTCTCCCATTCTGAATAAGGAGGTTTTCAGCAGCTGGAATGCAGCTGTAGCTGTGCACTTTTCAGTCCCACCTGTGGCAAGCTTTGCAAGGATGTGAATTTGTAACTTTCTTCCTCATGCTGCATCCAGCTCCCATTCACCACAGGCTCATCTGATGATGGTGTAGGAGCCCTGGCAAAGAGCCTTTGCAGGCGCTTTGGTAGTGTCTGCAGTGCCACTGGAGGGAACTTACCCAGTTTTATCCAGTTCCTTTTCACCAACCCCTCCTGCTCTGACCCCACTCTGCCTCAGCTAGACTTGCCACATTGTTTAACCACAGTGTAATACCTTTAAAATGCATGTGTGAGCATTATGCAGCACACATCCTCTCCCTTCCTGCCCCAGTTCCTTGTGACTGATCCCTCTTTTCTGTTTTGTCTTTTTCTTTCCCATGCTCGCTGTCTCATACCTGTATTCTTGGTCACATATGTGGGGATCTCCTGCAACTGCTTCTGTGATTGCGTGTGCTGGGACGAATGGATCTCTTTTTATCTTCATGGTTACTCCTGTGTTATCCTTTTACCCTCCTCTGTACCTGCATGTTTCTGTGTACCTGGGTGCTGTGTCTTTGGGTGTTCTGTCGGTGGCCTCTCCCACCATGTGTACTTTGATGCACATGTGGCCCCTCGTGTCTCAACGTGATTGCGTGTTGTTTGCATGCCTGAAGAAGGGATTGGGGAAGTGATGGAGAAAGAAGACTGTATCCAGGCTCTGAGTGGACAGATCTTCATGGGAATGGTCTCGTCTCAGTATCAGGCCCGCCTCGACATTGTCCGCCTCATTGATGGACTGGTCAATGCCTGCATCCGGTTTGTCTACTTCTCCCTGGAAGATGAGCTCAAAAGCAAGGTAAGCTCTTGGCTGAACCCTCTGAACTTGCATGCCCCCTGCTTGTCTGCCTGGAGAGTTTAGCCCCAGTGCAACCTAAGATTAATCTGATTCAGCCAGCCGATGGGTCCAGAAGGTTCCTGCCCTCCAGTCTGGCATTGATCTGCAGCACCGGCACTGAAGGCTGTGTCTGCTCCCCTGCAGGTGTTTGCTGAGAAGATGGGACTTGAGACAGGCTGGAATTGCCACATCTCCCTAACCCCCAACGGTGATGTGCCTGGCTCTGACATCCCCCGCTCCAGCCCCAGCCACGCTGGTTCTCTGCACGATGACCTACATCAGGGTGAGAGAACTACACCTTGAGTGCCACCCATTTCCTGGATGGTTCTTTCAACCCCATGCATCTGGGTCAGAGAACTACACCTTGAGTGTCACCCATTTCCTGGATGGTTCTTTCAACCCCATCCATCTAGGTCAGAGAACTACACCTTGAGTGCCACCCATTTCCTGGATGGTTCTTTCAACCCCATCCATCTAGGTCAGAGAACTACACCTTGAGTGCCACCCATTTCCTGGATGGTTCTTTCAACCCTGTGCATCAGGGTCAGAGAACTACACCTTGAGTGCCACCCATTTCCTGGATGGTTCTTTCAACCCCATGCATAGGTTCCTCGCCAGATAGCTGATCCTTCAGAGCTTTGAACACAAAACTGTATGTGCCTGAGGGGTGTGTGTGTGTGAGCCTTCCATTGCTAGCCTTCCTACCCAGGCAGTGCCACAGTTAAAGCAACAAACATCCTTCTGTGCACCAGCTGCCAGGATTTTGCAGCTGCTCAGTGGCACTTTGGTTCTTGCTGGGGCCCTGGCCAAGCCACTGAAAATCTCTTACCTGTGCATTACTCTTTTTTCTTACTTCAGGTGGGATATCTTTACTCTTCTGCCCCTAGAAGAAGAAAGAGCAGGACAGATCAGCTATCATGTTTCAAAAGAGCAGCAGCTAGGCTCATGTATCCACCTCAGAGCAAATTAGTCATCTAAAAATACTGCATTTTAGATGAGTGAGTGGGATTTAAGTGTTGCTAACCTAAAAAATCAGGCCTCACATTTCCTGGCTTCTGCAGTGCCACGTGAATATGCCATGTGGGTGGCACAGGGGTTAGCAGAGGCAGATTTGTGCTTATTGTTTATGTTGCTTCTCTCTGCTCCAGTTTCTCGAGATGATGTGGAAGGGCTTCTGCTGATGGAAGAGGAGGGGCACTCGGATCTCATCAGCTTTCAGCCAACAGACAGTGATATCCCCAGCTTCCTGGAGGACTGTAACAGGGTGAGGCTCCCTTTCCCTTCATGTCATTGTCGTGGTCAGCAGCATCACCTCATTATTCCTCTTTGAAGCAGATTGGTTGACTGGTTTGCATTGGGACTTCTAATTTCCCTCACCCTCTTCCAGCTTGGTATCTAGAGCTTGGGAAGTTCAGGATTCTCTCAGTTAATCACTTTTGCTGACCAGATCTTTTCTTTGGAGTCCAGGAATGGAGGTGACCACATGCAGGGTAGCCCTGAGAGCTGCATCCCAGTCCATCTAGGTCCCTTTCCTGTGTGCTGAACAGGGAGTGGAAACATCCCCACATTCCATGCAGGCAGAAGAAACTTTGTCTCTCCTCCAGCTATGTGCCGTGGCTGATGCTGCCCCAGTAGTCAGAGTGCAGAACAAACTCTTCCCACCTCATCCAGAATTCAGACAGTCTCAGCAGAGTTTTAGAGAAATAAAAAAGAAAAAATGCCCTCTCAGGCTTGTTTTTTGAAAGCAAGAATCCTTGCAGGTAGTGATAGTATTAGGGGCTATGGAGCCAAGTTAGAAATGGGTAGATTCAGATTGGATGTTAGGAAGTTCTTCACCATGGGGTTGGTGAGACACTGGAACAGGTTGCCCAGGGACGTGGTGGAGGCCACATCCCTGGAGGTCTTTAAGATCAGGCTGGATGGGGCCCTGAGCAACCTGATCTAGTGTAAGGTGTCCTTGCCCATGGCAGGGGTGTTGGAACTGGATGATCCTTGAGGTCCCTTCCAGCCCTGACAATTCTGTGATTCTATGGTTCCCTTGCTCTGTGCTGATGTGGCTGCAATTAAAATAGATCTGGTTGCTGGGAGACAGGAGAGAGTCTCTAACAAGGTTCTCCACACAGGTAAAAGGTCCTTAGAAATCCTTGAGCAGAGGTTTATCCTACTGGGCTTACCTTTATCATACTGACCTTACACACCCTGAGTACAAGCACAGAGAGCTTGGAGTATCTCTGTACAGCTTTAGCAGTGTATCAGTGCAAAACTGTTTAGAGTGGCTTGGGAAAGCCCAGCTTCTGTCTGCAGGGATGTTGATTTGTGTCTGATCTTGAAGTTGCATAATTCTGGGAATCATCATTCTCATTTCAGCAGTTCCCTCTGACATGCCTCTGCCTCACCCACAAACAGAGTGTCCTGCTTAGCCTCTCCTTTCTCTTTTTCAGGCCAAACTTCCCCGGGGGATTCACCAGGTGAGACCTCACCTGCAGAACATAGACAATGTGCCTTTGCTGGTGCCCCTCTTCACAGACTGCACCCCAGAGAGTAAGTGGCACAGAGCCTGGATCTATCCTGCTACTGCCCATGGATCCCTTCCCCAGTCATTTGCTCTGGCTCACCTGGGTGTGGAGATGGTTGAAAGGAAAGGGATACAGCCCAGAAACAGAGCAGGGCGTTTTGGTATTGATGACCCTCTGAGGCTGCTTCTGGGAAGCCAGGTGTTAACTTCATGTTAATGCAGCTGTTCCCTAGCTACAGAACTGGGCTAAGAACCACTCCTCTCAATTTGCATTCATAGGAGACACAAAAGCAAACATGCAAAATGCTGCTGCCTTTTATTAAATAAGCATTATCAGCGTGCTGGGAGACTTTGATCTCTGCTCACTGCCTTACATAACTCGGAAATCACTTCCCAGAAGAATTTTCCTCTGGCAATTGCTGTTAACACCTTCTGCTGCTTTTGGTTGCAGACACCAGGAAGGGCAACATTTCTTTATCTCTCTCTGAGAGGTATTGTTTTAGCTCAGGAAGGGGCTGAGTGCTCAGCTGGCCAATATCTGCCCAGCCTAGAGTAAAAGTGCTAATCAGCATTATGATTTAGGTACCTCTGGGCACAGTTTTCAGCATTCCAGTGAGAACCAGTTACAGCCCTGTCTGCCTAAACAGTGAGTGAGTGCCCAGTAGATTTCTTCTCCTTGGCAGAAGTGCAGTTCCCTACTTCACCTGACTCCTCCCTGTGCTGTGTATCTGGGGGGCAGCAGTCGTTTAGGTTAGTTGTTTACACAGGAATCAGCAGAGGGTGGGTTTGGGACGTGTTCTTTTTTTTTTTTTCCTGGAGCTTTCTAGAATATTCACACACACACAGAGCACTGTGCACAAAGCTACAGAAGAAAAATCAGATCAAACAGCAGCTTTGATTCAGAGGCCCTGGAGGGTGTTGATAAAAAGATTGATGAAGGCTAGAGGTGGTGGTGGGAATGCAGGAGCAGGGGCTGGCTCTGAGTGCTTTTGGAGTGGTTTGTTAGGTTCCCTCTGTTCCTTTAGATCTGGAACAGTGGTGATGCACTGCTAGCAGAATTCAAACTTGGGTGGTTTTTTGAGGTTTGAATGATGTAGGTTTATTTGATTTCTGCTGGTTTCTAACAAGACTGTTGGATGCTGAAGCCATCTGTATTGCATACCCAGGCTATTCCTACAGCTCTGAAAGAGATGTGCTGGAGATGCAGATCTCTGGGTCGCAGTTCTGTGAATCCAGCTGGGTTCCTGCAGGAGGCAGGTACACAGGGCACTTGGATTGCAATTAATTACCTGTCTAATTGTGCACTTCCACTACAGATCTCACCTTAGATGGCTGATGGAATATCATGTGGGGTAATTGTAAAAAGATCAGACTGTTTGTTATCCAGCCTGGGAAGGGTGTGTGAAGCACTGCGGCTTTGTGTGCATAATGAGATAAGCAAATGAGTTTCTCCTTCTGTCCCTTGGCAGCCATGTGTGAGATGATCAAGATCATGCAGGAGTATGGGGAGGTGACCTGCTGCCTGGGAAGCTCTGCCAACCTGCGGAACAGCTGCCTCTTCCTGCAGAGTGACATCAGGTGGGGCAGGAGCTAGGCTCCTCCAGCTGCCTTTGTCTTCAGCTTAGTGAGTGCTCAGCCATGGGGTTGTGCAGGGGGATGCTGACAGTTGTTCTCTCCATTATTAACAGCATTTGTCTCCTTAAGGGTGACACTGAGTGGGATGACTGCTTAGATCCCTTGACACACGGGGATATTTCTCTCCATCACAGTCTCATAGAACATTAGGGTTTGGAAGGGACTTTGGAAGATTTTCTGGTCCAAGCCCCTTGCCAGTGCAGGATCACCTAGGGCAGGTCACACAGGAATGTGTCCAGGCAGGTTTTGAATGTCTCCAGATTAAGGAGGCTCCACAACCTCTCTGGTCAGCCTGTTCCAGTGTTTTCTCACCCTCACAGCAAGGAAGTTTTTCCTTTTGTTCGCATGGAACCTCCTGTGCTCCAGCTTGCACCCACTGCCCCTTATCCTATCATTGGGCATCACAGAGCAGAGCCTGGCTCTGTCCTCCTGACGTTGCCCTTCACATCTTTATCAACATGAAGTCACCTCTCAGTCTACTCCAAGCTATAAACCCAGCTCCTGCAGCCTTTCCTCACAAGGGAGATGTTCCACTCCCTTAATCCTTCTTTGAAGGGAAGTGTTGTCCTTGCATGCTGAACTGTTGTGCACCTACTGGCATTGCAGATGCTTCTTATTGAGTGAAAGAGGCCCTCTGGATCACACAGTTGTTTGAGCTTGAGCCACAAACCCAAATATATTCATTATTTCTCTGGCAATAATTGAAAGGCTAGGGAGATTGACCCTAAATTCATGTCACAGCTCAGGACTTCTCTACCAGTGAGGCAGATAGAGGTAGCATGGCACAACAGAGCAGGACTTTATGAACTGGACTGCACTGGAACAGTTTCTCCTCTGGGATGAGGACTTCTGCTAATGCTCCTGTGTTGTCCTTGCAGTATAGCACTGGACCCACTCTACCCATCTCGCTGCTCCTGGGAGACTTTTGGCTATGCCACCAGCACCACTATGATTCAAGCCTCTGATGAGCTCACCCCACTGCAGCTCTCAGGGCAACTCAACAGCCTGCCTTGTTCCATGTCCTTCCGCCAAGAAGAGAGTACCAGCATCATCAGGCTCATAGAGCAGGTGAGTCAGTACTGCTGAGCTACTGCTCTCTAGTACTTGCCCCTCTCTGCCTGCAGCTCACAATGGGCAAGGCCAGGAGCTCTCCTGTGAGCATTCTTGAGTTTCCCACAGTAAACTGCCAGCATTAGCTTTGCTCCAGTCCTTTGTTCAGGAGGTGCAACAGAGATAGTCTTCCAGCCTGGCCCTTCTGGTGTAGGGAATGGTTTGGGAATAGTGTCTTGTGGCAACAGAACGTGGATAATGTTCAGCTGGATAAAGGTTAAACCTTCAGAGACCCCTGCTTGACAGCAGTGCAGTGCTAGAGAGAAGATTTACCCCAGAAAAGCCAGGAGGAGGTTTAAACAAACTTACCCCTTGGCTAAATTCTGCTTTTCCTTCACAACTTCCAGGCAGGAGACCTTCCCCTTTTGCTTACAATGTCCCCCCAGATCCTCTTCCCTCCCACTTCCCCTGCAGGCCACATGTTCTGCCCCTGGCTGCCAATAATTGCTCTTGGCTGATAGTTGCTCCCATCACAGCAAGGGCTCTGAGGATTTGTGCTTCCTTCCAGGCCAGGCATGCGACGTACGGGATCCGCAAGTGTTTCCTCTTCCTGCTGCAGTGCCAGCTGACCTTGGTTGTCATTCAGGTGAGTCCTGGCCTGGCTGGGGACAGCATTTAGCTCACAGAACAGGAGTGCTACCATGGATATGTGTGGCTGCAGTGGGGCAGCTTTGTGAGAGAGGAAAGGTGGCCGTTAGGTTTTCACAGCATGTCTGGAGAAGTTAGAGGCTGTGAGGTCTCAGCCCACATTGCCCCTTCTCCCTGGCCCTATTACAGGGGTTTCTCTTCAAACCCTTTTTCCCCTGGAGAGATACATCCCCCTGGAGCACATGGAAAGGCTGTGCAGTGGCAGCCCAGTGATCAGCTCATCCCAGTGTTTTGGGGGAGGACAGTGATGTGCTGGGTAGCAAGACTGTCCTAGCATTGCTGACAGTCTTCACTATGGATTGTTTCTGTCTAGTTCCTCTCCTGCCTGGTGCAGCTGCCCCCTATCCTCAGTACCACAGACATCGTGTGGCTCTCCTGCTTCTGCTACCCACTGCTCAGGTGAGTCTGTCAGGCAGGGTGGATTCTCCTCCCTCCCACCCATGGAATCCACAGACCAGTCCCCAGGCCTCACCTGTCCCTGTTTAAAAGAAAGCTGACCTCACCCACAGTGTGATAAGAAGGCATCAAGGAGTCTTCCAAGCACCTGCTTTGACAAAGTGCTTGAAAACGCAGGTAGGAGGATGTACTGCTGGGTTAGTCCTGCCTGCTCCTGAGAGCTGCTGTGATTTTGTGGCTTGAACCTCCAGTTGAAAATCATCTTCTAGCACTGATACTGTTCTACCAGCTGGAGTGTAATGGAGATGTCAGGCAGAGGCCAAAGTACCATGGGTGGGGTTTTTTTCCCCCATCACACATTTGGAAGTCACCTCTCTCCCTGTCTGCACCTGGCATGAGTGACACTTTTTACAGCACAAGGCAGTGGCCACATAAAAGCCAATGCTCCAGGTAGTGCAGATAAATAACCTGAGGAGGTTATTTAGGTTAAAATGTTAGGCACAGATGAAAACTTAATATTTCTGATGTCTGAACTTGTTACCAAGAGACTAACTTGCCTTTCTCCAGCATCTCACTCCTGGGCAAGCCTCCCCACAGCTCCATCATGACCATGGCAACAGGAAAAAACTTGACTTCCATTCCTAAGAAGGTAGGTGGCCCCACCAGGTTCAAACTGTTCACACATGTGGCCCTGTGTCTTCCCAGCTGGCTTGGTACATAAATCCCTGGCATCACCCATGCTATCCAAAAGCCTTGGTGTGGACAGGAAGGGAATCTCTTAGTGTCAGAGTGCCCATAGGGCAGCATCTCATCTGTCCTACACTTGTCTTTTCCTTGGTGGTTCATGCAGGGGAGACAGGGCCAGTGACAGGACAAGGAAGGTGATTCTGCCCCTTTACTCTGCTCTTGTCAGACCCCATCTGCAGTCCTGTGTGCAGTTCTGGAGCCCTCAGCACAGGAAGGACATGGAAGTGTTGGAGCGGGTCCAGAGAAGGGCCACTAGGGTGATGAGAGGGCTGCAGCAGCTCTGCTGTGAGGACAGACTGAGAGAGTTGGGGCTCTGCAGCCTGGAGAAGAGAAGGCTTCCAGGAGACCTGATAGTAGCCTTCCAGTATCTGAAGGGGGCCTACAGGAAGGCTGGGGAGGGGCTATTGACAAGGTCTTGCAATGACAGGACAAGGGTCAATGGGTTTAAACTGGCAGAGGGGAGATTTAGACTGGATGTTAGGAGGAAGTTGTTTGCAGTGAGGGTGGTGAGACACTGGCACAGGTTGCCCAGGGAGGTTGGGGCTGTTCCCTTCCTGGAGGTGTTCAAGGCCAGGTTGGAGGAGGCCTTGAGTGACCTGTGCTAGTGGGAGGTGTCCCTGCCTATGGCAGGGGGTTGGAACTGGCTGATCCTTGAGGTCCCTTCCAACCTTACCATTCTATGATACTATGCCTACATCATCCTCTTGCCTCACCCTGATTCACAGACTCAGCACTACTTCCTGTTCTGCTTCCTGCTGAAATTCAGCCTGACCATCTGCTCCTGCCTCATCTGCTTCGGGTTCACACTGCATGAGTCCTGTGGAGAGGTGAACACTACCAGCCTCAACCTCACAGCCTGCTCCTCCATCATGCTGCACAGGTGAGGAACTGAGCCTGGCACACACACCCTCACCTTGCAGGGCCTGCTGCCCTTGCCCTCCCCAGGTAACACTGATTCTTCCCTAACAAGGTTCAGACTCCTGCCTGATGCAGCTCTAATTCTGGGTGCTCTCCCTTGTAGCCTTGACAGCTGCATCTTTGCTGCCTGGTGCCAGCACAGCTGGACTCCAAGCTCACTCTTTGTCCTCCTCTGGTAGCTAAGAGAACTCAGTTTTGATTGGAAGAGACCTTAGGATCATTAAGTCTAACTACTAACCCTTCACTGCCAAGTCATAGCCCTGGTGGGAACAGGTCAGGTTCTAAGTCCCCACTGTTGACTTCTTTCCTGTGTTCTCTCATTTACCAGCAATGCTGATGGTGCTCCTGACTGGTTTGGGACATTTTCCAATGCACTTCTTGTAGCCCAGAAGCTCACAGCTGGCCTGATTGTTTTACACACAGGTAAGTCCCTGTTTGTAGACCCCCATTCTGGGAGAAAACTTCCATCCTTTGTCTCTTTCTTTGCCCCCCAGTACCAGAACACAAACCCTCTGGTAGAAACAGATACTGCAGTGGCCTCTCATCACAGGCATAAAGCCTCTTGTCTGACTGACCTTTGCTCTAACAGATTAGAGACGTCACTTCCAGAGCTGATTCTGCTTTCTACCAGCCCAGGGAAGTGCTGGTCCTTTCCAGTCTCACCAGAGGAGCAGTGTCCCACTTTCTTGCAAAGCAGCTAGGAGCATCCTGCAGCTCTCCAAAAATACTCTTCCTCAAAAGTACTTACGTGCCTGCTGCCATTCCATGAAGCACTTCATCTCTTTCCTCCACACAGTGCTGGGGCAGCTGTGACTGCTCTGGAGCTGGAGGACTTTTTAAAGCCTCTGGAGAGGTGGGGAGTCAGCTCCTGGCTAACCCTCATCACCTGCACACCACTGCTTGGCAGAGAAGGTCCAGTTGCTCTGATACTCTTAAAGTGTCTCTGCTACCTTTCCACCATGTCATGTGGTGCCAGGCAGAGCATTGCATCTGGGGTGTGCAGGGTGTCCAGGTGAACAGAAGCTCTTCCCAGCCTGAGGGGCAGCACTGCTTTGGAAAAACATGGTGTGCATTACTGGTTTCTGTTCTCCAGACCACTGAGGCAGAGCACTGCCTGACAGGTGGGAAATGCTGTTTTGAGCTAAAGCTGAGTAAATATTGCTCCATCCTGTGCAGACAGCCCTGGGTCTCTGACTAAATGTTTCTCTAGGCTGGAGCTTTCCGCTGGCTCAGGCCTGCAGTGACCCTGCACTCTCTCCCTGCTCCCTAGTTCTGGTACTTTGCCTGATCTCTTTTAGTAGGCCAGGCTGCAACCCATACTGGTATCCCCACAACCCATACTGGTATCCCCACAACCCATACTGGTATCCTGGCAGTGTCAGCACTGCATCCCCTCACCCTGCATGTCTGGACTCTTGGAATTGCTGTAGGGAGCCTAGTCTGAAAGGACCCTAAATAAGAGGCTGGTGGCAGGGACGTAAGCCCTGTGATGTAAGAGCTGTCAGTGTGTGCTGGTGCCTGTGTGTGCTGCTGGAGAATCCTCTCTCCCACCTGTCCCTGCAGTGTTCATATCCATCACCCACGTCCACCGCACCAAGCCGCTCTGGAAGAAGAGTCCTCTCTCCAACCGCTGGTGGACACTCACTGTGGCTGTTGTGTGAGTATGCCCAGGCCCTGATGAGGCACTCCAGAACGCTGGAGGAAGGAGGATCTGCAGACCCTGGGAAGCTTGTTAGCTCTGCTGAGATTTGCTGTGTCTGTTTCTGATGTTAGATTGCTGGGACAAGTGGCACAGACTGTGCTGGACCTGAAGCTCTGGGAAAACCTCAATTCATCGCTGACCTTTAACCACGTTTCCATCTCCCCTGTCTCATGGCTCTTGGGTTTTCTTTCCTTGGTCCTTGTGGTTATCATCAATGAGATTGTCAAGCTACATGAGATCAGGTATGGGGGTAGCAGGGAAGATCCTTGAATGGTTTGGGTGAGAAAGGACCTTAAAGAGGGGATCTAGTTCCAACCTCCCTGCCATGGGTAGGGAGACCTTCTGCTAGACCAGGTTGCTTGAAGGGTTGGAACTTCACTGCAGCCTGCCCTTGAGCTGCAGAAAAATGATGGGAACAGGGTGGGGGATAAAAAGGAAAAGACAACTGCATTGTGTAGATCACCTGGCTATTGTGAGCAAGTTCATGTTCCACCTCTGGGGGAGGAAAGAGGGTCAGGGAAGGGGAGTGGCAGAGATTTGGAGCCAGAAGGGAGGCTACAATTTCCTTAGTTCAAACCAGCGAGAGTGAGACAGCCAAGGTCTATGACATGCCCAGTATGGGGCTGGAGAGGGATGTTCTCCCCATCTGCTCCCAGGAGGACAGAGAGGCATTGAGTCACAGCAGAGGAAATACATCCTCACAGTGGCTGTGCTGTGGGACTCGAGCTCAGGGGAAGTGGCCAAAGCCAGGAGCGAGCGGCAGGCAGTGGCTGGCTGTGCTTCCCAGCACAGGGAGCAGCAATAATGAGCAGGGCTTCAGGAAATGGGTTGGTGAGGACAAGCTGCAGGGAACTCTGGAGGGTACAGAGCTGCTGTCCCCTCTTCATGGGAAGGATTTTTGGACCTTTTCCTGCTGTGTCTTGTGGCCCTGGAGATGGGACTTGGCAGAATTGGGGTAGGACTGAGACCACAGAGTGCTCTCTGGATTTGATTCCCCAAGGCCCCAAGCTTGGGGCTTCCTTGCTTCTTGGGGCTGTGCAGCTCAGGAAGTGCAGTGGGGCAGCAGTGCTTGCCTTCTACTTCTCCACATGCTCACTCTTTTATTTTCTCCTGCCTTCCCTAGGGTTCGGGTCCGTTACCAGAAGAGGCAGAAGCTGCAGTTTGAAACAAAGCTGGGGATGAATTCTCCATTTTAAAGACTCCCAGCTCGAGTCCCCTGGGGCCAGGGCCACACAGCCACATCCTGCACTGGGAGAGTGGTTGCACCAAAAGCAACCATGAGGGTTTTCCCTCACACATGCCAACCAGCCAGCCTCCTTGCAAACTACTTCAGCACCTTCCAGGGGCCCCCGGGCAAGCACTGCTGTCAGGGTGCCCCAGCAGGTATGCAGCCCCTCCCCAGCCTGCTAGGGTAGGTTCAAGGGAGCCTGCAAGCTCTGCTGGCTGTCCAGGCTGCTCTGCCTTTAATTTATTTATTACTAGAGGTTTATGTTAGTATCAAGGTGATGCTGAAATGAAGTGATGCCTTCCCTCTGCATGAGCAGATGGGTTTCCTGGACCTGGCAGGAGAATCTGGGGCTAGCAGGGGAGACACAGGGCTGCTGCAGCAAGAGATCTCTATTGAAACCCAGTTTTTCCATCTCAGCCTGTCCTCCTGGCTGCTGTGTGTGTGCATGCCTGTGCGTGCCCTCGCCCACTTCCCTGTCCATGGTTCCTGAGGCAAAGGAGCCATCTCTTGCAGCGTCGGAAGTGCTGGGTGCCAGGTGAGGCCTGGAGCTCGCCTTCTCAAGAGGACAGTGGGAGGGGTCCCTGGCTGGGTGGTGGAGGAGCTGTGCGGCCAGGCTGTGCCAGGCCTGCCCTCTAGCGTTGCTGCTGTAGCCATGTGCCGGCTGTTAAGTGCTGCAAGAGAAGAGATCGAGACAGAGCTTTCAGAAAAGCTGTGTCTGACCCTGGTGAGCTGGTGCAGAGGGAGGCATGAGGGCAACTCTGCCTGCCTGCAGGGAGTCAGCATGTCTCAGCTTCCAGCAGTCCTGTTGAACCAGCTCTTACCTGCTTTAACAGCCCCCAGGGAGGCTTACAGCTGGCCTCATTGCTGTGATTTCCATTGCCTTTCTGCTTCAGTCAGTGTCTGCTTGAGGGGGCCATAGCTAGAGATGAAACCCAAGCCCTGCCTGTCCTGCTGCGGAGGGAGCTGTGGCTAACACAGAGCTGGTGGAGGCTCCTTTCCCAGTGCTGGGATTGTGCTGCATGCAGTAGGAGCTCTCCAAGGCACAGGGAAGCTCCCTTATCCAGTCTTTTTGTGACAGTGTTTGGAAGTCTCTCCTCTCCCTACTGCTGCCTTCACATCTGTTCCCTGGTGTTCTGGAGGTCTCTTCTGCATTGGGCTGGGGAAATCGTTCCCCTTTGTGCTGCCACAAACCATGGTTTGCCCCAAAGTGGCACTGAACAGACCCCAGCTGTCCTGGGAACGCTGGTGCTGTTGTGGGCTGACAGTCCAGGGCCACCCAGGCTTAGCTACCAGAACATTCACCTGGCCCTTCTTGGCTCTAAAAGTTGGTAAACGCTGGCACTGGGTTTGCTCCTAATATTCACACTACAGGGTAGGGTTGTTAATTGCCCTTTGGTACCTGAGAGACACTGGTGGCTGCTGGCCCTTCCCTGGCAGGCAGGCAGCTGGCTGGGAACCCCCACGCTCTGTCCTGCTGCTCTACCTTGTCTTCCTCACCTTTCAGCATGACCAGTGAGCATGCATACTGCTACTTGTCTCCAAGCAATATCCTTCTGGAAGGAGACCCAGCAGGGGTATAGCCAAGCCTCTGTGCTCTGGGGACAGACAGGGGGCACCTAAGGGTGTTCAGAGGCCTGGATGTGGTTCCTATGGCTGGACAGGGGATGTTCAGAGTCCATGCTGCTCTGGGATAGGGGCTAGGAACTCACTGGGGAAGAACACGAGGCTGCTTTGCATTGCAGCAGTGCCAGGCCCTTCCTGTCCACCTTTGCCAGCAAAGCTGAACTTTGCCTTCTCTTCTCTGGGGCCTTCAAAGCTGGCCTGGCTCAGGGAGAGCAAGCTGCATCTTCCTTAGTCTCACTTCCTTCACTAAATGCCAGCTGCAAGTCTGTCACCCCAGCATCTGAGAGTTCAGCTTGTCTTTCTGATGCCAGGTCAGATGGCAGGGTGTGTGTGGCCTCCTCTGTGGCCAAATTGAATTTGAGCCAGGGGCAGCACCAAGCTGCTCACTGCTGTTCCTACAGAGCACCTTTCCCCCACACCTCAGCTCTTGTCCTGTGCCACTAACTGTTGTAGGTGAGAAAAAGCAGCAAACAGGGTTTCCTGCTGGCAACACCTTCCTCTAGAGGAGGCACCTCCAAGGTGGCCTCTGGATGATCACAGACATTTATCTTCCTGCACCCTCCTTCCCCAGCTCGACTTGGAGGGAGCTGAGGCTTAGGAACAGCCTTGTGGATGGGTCTCACCAAGTGCCACCCTTCTCTTGGCTGCTGAGGCATCCAAGGGTCAGGGTGCACAGCTTCAGAAAGACATTTCCTACATCAAGATGTTTTTAAATGGTGTATATTTTATATTAAATTTTTGGGATGTATGTAAAAAAGACTTGATTTGTATTAAAACCTGTAGTACATTGTATAAAAAGCAGCACAAACCCAGCCCCACACACAGCTGCTGTGGGAAGAGCAATAAAGGGTTGGCTTGGAGGGCAAACATGGTAAGAGTTGCAGGGGGAGCTTGCACCCAGCTAAGGGAGGAGGTAAAAGTTGTGACTGCTCAAGTCATAGAGCCTCAATTACCTGCCTCAGCCCGTGGAGGGACACAGCTCAAGAGCTTAGTGCTCCTGTGACCCACTCCTGGCACCTTTTCCCACTTGGTGCCCAGCTTTGGGAAAAGCTGTCCAGCTCTGAAGGCCTCTTCCCATGGAATAGCAGCCCTTATCTTGTGGGCTGGTGGGTCCCCAGCACTGCTTCACTGGTGGCTGGTGGCACAGTTTGAAGTCCTCTTGGATGAAAGGTCTGGGGCAAGCTGGAACACGCTATAGAGAACAGCAGCAGGGCAAGAGGAAGAGGTCTGGAATGCTGCTTCTGAGCAAAGCAGGAGCTGATGTCACTATGGCCATGCTTATTTAAAGAGAAGTATTTCACCTTCGACAATAAATGGCTAACCCTCTTGTAGTGATTTGGACCAGCAGAACACATCAGTTTTTGGATAAGCTAAGATAAATCTACCCTGAAGTACTCTGAATGTGAATCAAAGAATCACAGACTTAACCAGACTGGAAGAGAACTCTTAAGACTCACTGAGTCCAACCTATCACCTAACACCTTCCAATTAACTAAACCATGGCACTAAGTGCCTCATCCAGCTTCCTCCAACACCTCCAGGGGTGGGACTCCACCACCATTCCAATGCCAATCTCTCTTGCTATGAAGAACTTCCTAACATCCAGCCTGAACCTGCCCTGGCACAGCTTGAGGCTGTGTCCTCTTCTTTTGTCCCTGTGTGCCTGAGAGAAGAGACCAACCCTACCTGGCTCCAACCTCCCTTCAGGTAGTCGTCAAGAGCAATGAGGTCTGCCCTGAGCCTCCTCTTCTACAGGCTGAACACCCTCAGCTCCTGGTGCTGACACCAGGAAGGTTGGCTGAGAGGGGCAGCTGAGGCTCCAGACGTACCCAGAGCTGGGCAGCAGGGCAGTGGGAGGTGGTGTTGGCCCTCAGTGCTCTCACCACACATTACTGCCAGGCTGATAGGACTCAAAGTGCACATTAGCCTCACCGGAGGTGACACAGCAGGACTCTTAGCAGGGCAGATTATCTGAAAAAACCCAGATTTTGAGCACTCAAGGAGCAGGATAAGGCTGATCTTTGATGAACCTTAGAGCAGGAGACAAGCTTTTGAGATCTGACACGAAGGACACAATGCAGCAAAACTATCAAAAGGGTAAAATATGCCCCACAGTTTAATAGCATTTAGTCTTAATGGATGTTAGTGGGAAAAAAAAAAACAACACATGATTAACACAGCCAGAGCAGATGGTTTAGAATCTGTTGTCAGTCTGGTGATCACACAGGGCTATTTTTCCCCCCTCACTGTCTTGCTGCACGGAGCAGGTGCAGCTGGGGTCAGTTAGTCCCCATTGCAGTGTACACATAAATTACACACCATACAGTAGCTTCAAAATAGAGATCTAGAGCTTAAAAAATAGCATTCTCCTGCAAAATCCCAATGTCTCAATTCCCTTATTGACAACGAGAGCAGCCTGGTGCTGCCCTCAGGTGGCTCAGACAGCGACAGCTCCACCAGTGTCCTCCCTGACCCCAGAGTACAAGACTTGCAGTTCTGGTTAGTAAATATATATAATAACCCATATTTAAAATATATACATTGGCCTTTAAAAAAAAAAAACAAAACAAACCAAAACCCAAACGAAAAACCAAACCCAAACATTTACAGTTTATCAACAAAACAAAACTGGGCTTGTCCCAGGTCGAGTCACAAGAGTAAAAATCACTTTTAAAAGGTTTCTGCAAACCTTTTGATAAAGTGCCACTGGTTGTAGCTATCTGAGAACAGTGGGGCCCAGGACGTAGCACTTGCCTGTCACACATGGTCCCTTCAGCACACTCACTGTGACATAAGTCAGAGCACCCAACCAGCCAGGACAGAAGTGTCTTAGCTGCCTCAAACTGACCTCAACTCCCAGCCAACAATGTGATTTATTTATTTTTTATATATTTTTTTTTCCTTTTTGCCTTTTTTTTTTTTTTTTTTTTTTTTTTTTTTCCCCAGCCTAGAAGCCAGGCTGGCACCTCCAGCCCAGCCAGCAGCAGGAAGTGGAGACCCTCAGGAAGGGTTCTGCTGGCAGGGGCTGCTCCTGTTCCCTCCAAGGGGATGAGGGGCTGCAGACAGTTCCAGTTCAGCTGCAAACTTCCAGAAGGCTGGGAAGCCACTGCCCTTTCAGCCACCTCCCTTCCTGGTTCATTTTTATGTCAGTGATTATTTTTTTTTTAGAAAGGAGGAATATACGGATTTTTTTTCCCCCCTTTGGTATTTCAGTAGGAAACAGCCCTTCACTACAACCTTGGGTCCCCTTCTGGCGCTCCGATGCTTTCATTTGCTTGGCATGCCGAGTGCAAGCCAAGTTCGGGGCTCTTGGACATATTTAGCCATGCACCACTAACCAGATCCTGCTGGAGAAATCTGTCTCCCAGCTACACAGCAGCCGTTTGGATGGAAGGAGCCACGGCTGCTACTGCTCCCCTGCTGCAGCCACAGGCTGTGACCGCAGCCTGCCCGTGGGCGCGGGAGCTGCCGCCCAGCCCGGCTCAGCTAGAGCACAGGAGGTCACCGCTGCTGCTGGGCTCGGAGCTGCGAGGAAGCCTCTCCTGGAGTCCCAAATGCTGCTACTGTTCAACCGCTCGTGCCAGCAGCTCCCCGCAGGGAGAGAGAGCAGGAAAAGAGATGTTTTCTCCCCCCCCCAAAAAAAGGATTGGGTAGGAGAAAAATAGGGCAAAAAAACCCAGGACTGACCACGTTGCTCCTTCAGCCTGGACGCGCTGGTTTGCCTAGGCTTGGTGTCGGCAGAGGGCAGCCGCCGTTTAGCAGCGTGATCCAGCTGGACGGGCACAAAGGCACAGGCCTTCAGCGCTGCCATCGCCATCCCCACGGCTCCAGAGAAGGGGTAGGTAGACTTCCACATCCAGCAGGTCTATAGCAGAACATCCATTGCTTTGCAGGCTGTGCCAGCCCCGTCTCGACGGTTTTGTGGGTCCCACCAGAGGGATTTGGATCCACTTGGATTACACGCTGCCTGACGCTGATGCGTTTGGAAAAGCAACAAATAAAGCAGAAAGGTTCCTTCTCGCCCTGCAAGCTGCCAGTTTGTGACAGGCCCTGTCTTCTGTTAGCTGCTGTCAGGCCTTGCCGGGGCTGGGAGCTGCTCAGTAAATAGCCAGCTCGGTGGTGGCTGCCCAGGGAGGTCTCTCCTTTGACACACTGTTGGCAGGGGATAAATAATAGGAGGCAGGACTGCAGTGGGGAAGAGAAAGGTCCCTTGTGGAGGCTCCTCGGCTCTGTGCAGGGGAGCGAGGGCTTCTCCATGGCCTCCAGGACCACATGTGCAGCTTCTCTGGGCTCTCGTCCTAGCTGCCAGTCTGGTGGGAAAGGCCTGACCCCTCGGAAAGCAGCCCGCGCTGGCACGTGCGCCATGGAGCCAGGGGCGAGCACCGAGGGGCAGCTGCGTTCCCAGCCGCAGTGCAAAGTGTGGGGAGGGAGGTGGCTGGAGAACCCTGGAGGCACTGCTCGGTGCCAGATCTGCACTCCCCCATCACGAGGGGCATTGGAGGAGCAACTGGATATGGGGAGGGGAAGGAGGGAGCAAGCCTCAGTCCAGCATCGCGTCCAGCTGGTCAGCCAGGTCATCGAACATGTTGCTGATATCCTCCAGGATGTTCTTGGCAGAGTGCATGGCCCTGGGGTGGCTGGGGAAGAAAGGCAGAGGGTCAGAACACTACCCAAGGCTGGAGGTGCTGCTGGGGTAGGGTTGGTCAGCTTGGTTCCAACTGTCCTGGTGGCAGCCAGAGCTCAGCGCGCAGCCAGACTGGAGCCTGTGTGAGCTGCTGGTGGCATGTGCCAGTGAACAACCCTCACTGCCCTCACTGGAGCCTTCCCTTTTCTGCCCTGAGGGACTACAGCTCCTAGCACTTCCCTCACCCCAAGCGCTGCCTCACCTCTCTGCATCCTCCACTGTGATCTTCTTCTCAGCCACATGCAGTGTGGTGGCCAGGGTGGAGTTGGAATGCTCCAACCGCTGCTGGGCCAGGGTGGTTGCTGGCACAGCTGCCAAAGGCTTCACTGACACCTTGCAGCCTGCCTCTAGTGTCAGTGAGCCAGGACCAGCCAGGGGCCCAATCACATCTGGCACCAACTCAGTGGCTGCCCAGGGAGCAACGGTGTGCCGGGAGGGCTGCAGGACTTGCTGGTAGATGGTCTTGGGCCCAGAGAAGACTAGCTTGGTGGATGCCACAGAGGTGTGCTTGGCAGAGACATCTGCAAAGGAAAATGACTCCTTAGATTGGATATTAGAAAACGTTTCTTCACAGAGAGAGTTGTCAAGCCCTGGAACAGGCTGCCCAGGGCAGTGGTGAAGTCCCCATCCCTTGGAGGGGTTTCAGAGCTGTGTAATGTGGTACTGAGGGGCATGATGTACCAGAGACCTGGCAGTGCTGGGTTAATGGCTGGACTGGATTGTCTTAAAGGTCTTCTCCTACCAAAATGATTCTATGCTTCTGTGACTAATGGCACGTGGTGGCACACATCCTCCTCGCCTCCCACGCCAACACGGGAGGGAGCCTTCGGCCCCACCACTGCCTCGGAGACACCCGCACAAACCCACGTACCTGGAGCAGGTGTCCTCACCACAGCAGTGCCGAGCAGCTCCGTGGGGCTGGGGGCTTTGGTGGGACTCGGTGCCTTCTTGATCCCCTTCTCCAGGGACAAGATGCTTTTCTCTATCTCGGCAATCCTGAACTCCACGCTGTCGTCATCCAAGGCATCCCCAGCCAGCTCGGCCCGTGGTGCGGGTGTGGTGGGGCCTGCAATGCTCACTGCCTGGGCTTGGGCGTATTGTGGCGTGGGGCTGGCCGCTGCCTCTGCCTGCCCGGCTGTGCTGAATGCCTTCAGCACTGCCTGCAGCGGCTCCCGCTCCCTGAAGCGTGGGCGGCGCTTCACTGTGTCTGACTCGGTGAGGTTGAACTCCAGCACGGGAGGCTCCTTGGTGGCAGTGGGTGTCGCCGGCTCCTTCCCACCGGAGCAAGTGGGCTCTGCTGGCAGGGAACTGGGCTCCGTGTCCGGCGTGGTTGTATCTGCCTTGGGGTGCCCAGTGGGCTTTGGCCGCTGTTTGATGGTTAAGTTGCCTTCTTCTGCAAAGGGGATGCACTCACTGGAGCTGTTCTGGGAGGATGAGGAGGAGACCCCTGGCTTGGCCTCCTCCTCCGTGTCCGAGCAGGCATCCTCCCTGCTGCCCTGCGCAGCCGCCTCTGTCATGGGAGCGCTGGGCTCGCTCACTGTCCGTCTCCGTGGCTTGCTGCTCTCAAAGGGATCCCTGTTGCCATCAGAAAGTGTGGTGCAGATGCTGTCACCATCGTTATAGCACTGTTTGTCCACATCTGCCCTGGGGAGACAGTCCTGAACCAAGTGCAGTGGTTTTGGGGCCAGAAGGGGCTTAGGTGGGCTTGCTCCTGGTGTCCCCTCCAGTGCAGCTGTCAGGCTCTTCACAGTCCTGCTGCAACTGGTGTCACCAGGGCTGGCACCTGCATCAGCCACATCCTGGGCAGCTGCAGGCTGCCGCTCGGGGTTGGGGGGCTGCTCACTGTCTGCTTCTGCAGCAAGGGCGCTGGAGACAGAGCTGAGGCGCTTGGGAGGCGGTGGCGGAGGGCCCTTGCGCTTGGCCCGGATGGCGAAGGACTGGCTGCGGGTCACTTTGGCATCTGTCTGCAGACAGGTCCGTGGCATCTGGCTGCGGCCTGGCCGCCGTGTCAACGTGGCGTAGGAGCCCAGGGTGCTGGTGGGTGCCCCTTCCTCCTCCTCATGCTCCCCATCTGACAGCGCGTATCGGTTCAGGCTGTGTGAACGCTTCTTGTGCTTGAAGCCTTCGCCCCCGTTGTGCTGCTCCCCAGCCTGCCAGGTGCCTGGGGCCACTCCAGCTGTGGGTGATGTGGCTGGTGGATCTGCAGGGCCACACTGGCTGTGCAGGTAGGAGAAGGCTTTCTGGGCTGATGTCTGCAGGCTGCCCTTTTGTCCAGGGGAGATGGAGGGGTATGGGTGTGTCAGGGTCTTGGGCTGCTCTGCTCCCAGGACAGCAGGGACCGTTGGGGATTTCAAGGAGACGTGTGGGTACATGAAGACATACGGGGCTGTCCCTTTGCTTGGGGTCTGGGGAGGACTGCAGGGGGTGACAACTGGTGTCCCAGCACCTTTCTGAGCCACTGGCCGGGTGTACTGCTCCGTGCCTTCAGGCAAGTTCCTCTCCTTGAGGGGGCTGCCCCCACCATTAGCAAAGCCATTCAGAGCCTCAGGGGACACAAGCTTCCCGTAGGGCTCGGGGCTGGGCCGCCCCGGCAGGCTGGCTGGGCTCTCCTTGCTGCGTGGCACTGTGCAAGGCTGCCCGCTGCTGCTGCTGCTGCTCTCCCCGCTGCCCAGGCTCTCCTGTGAGGGGCTGGAGAGGTGCCGAGACAGCACATTGTCCTGCGAGTGCCCCGAGCCCCGGGACCGCACCCCGATGCTCTCCTGACTCCGTGACATCCCCTGGCTGCTCTTGATGCTGAGTGTCTCATGGCAGCTGTTGGACATGGCTGTCTGGAGCTCATAGCTGAGCTCACTGTCCTGGAAGGTTGTCATTTTGGGGGTGTGTGGGGACTGGCACTCCCCGTTCTCCAGTGACTCGATGGTAACGATGTCCAGGGCACCGGGGACTTTGCGTCTCGCCAGAGTTGCGTCTGCTTGGTTGAGGCTTTTGCGGAGGTCTCTGAGCTTCTTAACAGCCAACATGATCTTCTTCTGGTGGCCTGCAGGGAGGTTGCAACAGGAAGGTGGGGTTAGGTTGGCTCTGGCCCCCAAGGCCTTTGTTTCCTGGCCAAGAAGAGTCATGATCACATCACCAACCAGGGCAAAGGCCTCCGGGTGATCTAAACCCAGCCTACAGAAGGAGGCAAACTACAGCCAGCGTCCACCTGGCCCAGCCCAGCTCCAGTCTGCCAAGGGAAATCCTTGAAACAGCCCAAGGGACAGCCATGAACTGCCCTTTCCGGGTACTCGGGATATGTCTGCTCCTCCCAGCTTGAGAGAGAATGGGGTGTGGAGACCTGGGTGGGAAACTTGGCTGCCCTGGGCCACCCCAGCACAGCGGCAGGGACTCACCAAGCTTGTTGATGCCAATCTCTTGCAGATCCTCCCATGTCAGATCTGTCACAATGGTGATGGAGTCATAGCCATTGTTCACCAGCTTTTTGTGGTACTGGGGTAACCCGATGGCACTGAGCCAGTCCATCAGGTCAGCCTGCAAAGAGCACAGAGATGCTGCCATGAGCATCAAGGCATGGGAAGCACCTTCACCCATCCCCTCCCTGCCCTTGGCCAGGGGACTGAAGTTTTGAGGCCTCTGATTGTGTTGGCACAGGGTACTGCAGCATGCACTGACCTACAGACCCTGCTCCTGTCCTGTTCTAGGGTGACAGCTCTGGGAAAAGACCTTGGAAAAAGAGGGTGCTGGACCTAAGGCCCAGTGCCAGGGACTCACCGGGATGTAGTTGGGCAGCCACTCGGAGATGCTGAGCTGCCCAATCTCAGTGGAGATCTTTTTCCTGTGGCCTGGCTTAGTAACACCGATCGCTGTCAGATCCTAATGCAAGCAGAGGGGGCTGTAGTCAGCAGTGGCACAGCAGAGCATGGGGCAGTGGCAACCTGCTGCCAGCAGCTCAGGGGGTGCTGGGTGCTGGCCAGGGTGGAGAAGGACCTGCCTTACCTCTGGGGTCATGCGGCTGATGGTGGGGACGTCATAACCAGCGTTGAGGAAGTTGGCAGTGTAGGACTCCAGCTGGAACTCACTCAGCCAGTTGTAAATGGCTTCCGCATCCTGGAGAGAGGACAGCACAAAGGGCAGTCTGTGACAGAGGCTGCAAGGACCTGGCTGTTCTAGTTAGGATGACAAGATCTTCTTGGGCAAGACCCCTCTGTCCCCAGTATCCTCAAAACCCAATCCCCTTTGACTCCAGTGCAGTAAGAGCTGGTCTGAGAACCCCACATGTGTCCCTCTCACCCAGCACAGCAGATGTCAGTTACCTTCCCCTCGAGGAGCTGCTCAGGCCGCAAGAACTGGTGGGAGAAAACCCTGTCTCCAGTGGGGCAGCTGCCTGGGGTCTGGTGGCTCTGTGGTCCTGGCAGAGAGGAGAGAAGAACTGTCACAGGGGCATATGAGCAGTGTGACACCCCCAGGACAGAGGGTGCAGCTGTCCCGAAGGCTCCATTGGGCTGGGACATCCTCACCTGCTGTGGAAGTCACCTGCCCATTGCGTGGCTCTGATGCCAAATGCTGTTGCTGGAGGTCATCGCCAGTGGAGGGCAGTGGCTGGGGGAGAGGAGAAGTGAGTGGAGGAGGGATGCCCCGCCAAGCTCTGTCACACCCCAGGAGCAGAGCAAGGGTCCCTGTGCTGGGCTGCTGGGAACCAACTTCATCCAGTAAAGGGCTGGCCCCTAGCAGGAGATCTGGGAAGGATTCAGCCCAGGGCCATTTTCCTCCTCTCAGATGACACAGAACATGGTGGAGATGCTGTGTAGTACCAACCACAGCCCCCAGCTCCACCTGAAAAGGCCACCTGTGCTTTGAGGCATACAAGGAACCCTCCAGGAGAACAACTAATGAGTCCTGGCAGCCAATGGGTGTTTGGCAGAGGATGCTCATTTCTTGCAGTAGGAGGTGTAGGGTGGGAATAGAGAAGGTGCTGGGACTCCATCTGCAGCCTGGGGGAGCAGGGCCACCTACCCTGGCATTCTCGATGAGGATGCTGGTGCTCTGCCCGTTCGTGCCCTCGGTGCTCTGGCCGCTGCCCGCACTGCGGATGCTGCCGATGCTGCCCTCGCTGCCCACGCTGTTCCTGTCTCCTGCTGCTCAGGGCAGTGGAGAAGGTTGTCAGTAGTCCCTGGCAGGGACTCGTGTGCTAACACAGCGACACCAGTGAAAAACAGCCTCCCACGAGATCCCTCCTTGCCACAAACCATGCTTCAGTCCCTCCCGCCTCCCAGCACACACAACACAGACAGGGTGATCCGGGCTGCGAGGGACACACAGAAGGGATGTGAGGACACATCCTGGCCAAGGACGTGGGGAGGGAAGGGGCTGCTCTCTGGGTTCCCCTAAATTCCCTTTTCCTGTGCCTGCTCCCTCTCATCTGGCTGCTTCCTACCAGGAGATAGGAGAGTTTCCTGCTGCGTCCCCCTGCACGGGCAGGGCTGGGACCAGTAGAAGGTCCCCAGTCCCTCTCCCTCCCCAGCTGCACCCCTGACCTGAGCTGTCAGGGCCTGGGGCTGTCCGGGTTAGGGTGAGGTGGCCATAGGCTGCTGGGATGCTCAGGGCTGCCTGCTGAGGACCCTCGTCGGGGAGGTGCTGCAGCCCGCTGAGGGGCACTGGGAGGGCCCCGGGGGGCCCTTGGCGCTGCTGCGTGGGTGGCACACGGGGGACAACCATGCCTGCATTCAAAGACAAAACACACGTGGGTCAGAGCTCATGCAGTACACAGGGTGGGAGGATACCTGAGCCTCAGTGCCCAGATGGGCACCCTACTGATGGCACAACCCTCTGTGCCCACCCAAGTCTTCCTCTTCTCCTCTAGCTAGCCAGGGCTGCAGGCACCTGTCCTACACGAGGCACCAGGGGGGCTGGACTGGTTTCACACAGGGCACTGTTCCTGGCATGCCCAGGATGGCCACTGACCTGTGCGCTTGCTGATGACTTCAGCAATGGAGGGGGGGAAGTACCCGACACGATCAGTGCCTTTCTGGGAGTCATGGATGTGCCCCTTCCATCGCCCATCCGGATGCTGCTCCAGAACCTGAGCAATGATGAAAGAGATGAGGTTAGGACCTTAGGTGATCACAGGGCAGGGGGATGGGGAGCAGGGAGCAGCCTCACCGTGATGACATCTCCTGCCCTCACATTGAGAGCCGTTGGGTCATGTAGGTTCCAAAAATCCTTCAAAGCTCGGACCTTCAGGATTCCTGATGCCTCTGAAGACAAGGGACAGAGGGAAGAAAGAACGTGCCAGAGCACAGGGAGGAAAGAGAGAGGTTCAGTGAAGGCAGAGAGGGAAAACAAGAGCAAGGAGAGGGGAGAAGAAAACATTAATACTGGAGCAAGGACTCAGTCCCTGGGCACTGCCCACATGTAGGACACGTATGACACAGGACTGGGATGCTGATGTTCACAGACAGGCTGGTTTATGCTGTTCAGGAACATGGGGAGTCCCAGGGGTAAAAAGCCCCTCTCAGTGCCAGGCAGTGCCCAGCTGTGTGCCAGCCCCACCTCACCTCTCAGCAGCTGCTTGATGTCCTTGCTGGCATGTGAGGTGGTGAACTGGTTCACGATGTCCAGCGCTGTCTGGTTGTAGGTGTTTCTGATGTTCACATCAACGCCGCCCTGCTTGGGAGATGATGTGGTCATGGCCAGCCCCCACATCTGCCACTAAACCCATGGGAGATGGGAGGGACCAAGAGGACAGGGGTGATGGCTGACCCTTGGGGTTTTGTGTCCCTGTGCAGCCCTGTCCCCGCCAGGCTCACCTCCAGCAGCAGCCGCACCACCTCCGTTTTGCCATACAGTGCAGCCTCGTGCAGGGCTGTGCCTGTCTTCGTCTGCTTGTTGATCTCGATGCCAGCCTTCAGCAGCTGCCTGGTGGGAAGGAGGGAGAGGCATGAGGAGCAGGAGGACATCAGGGCCAGGTGATCAGCTGCTTGGCCATGGGAAGGGGACAACCCCTACACCACTCTAGGGATGAGGGACTCAAGCCCACAGCAGAGGAACAGACTGAGGAGGATGCAGGACTGCAGCCTCGATGGATTTTTCCAGGACAGGGCAGCATTCCAGGCTGGCAGTGTTACCTAATGATCTCCTTGTGCCCATTTTTGGCTGCCAGGTGCAGAGGGGTGGTGTAGTTAGGGTCAGTGGCATCCTTGGACTGTCCCTCCAGGAGGGCGACGCAGAGATGGCTGTTCAGCAGCAGTTGGGCCACCTGCAAAGGTCAGAGGGGTGAGCAGTGGGGTGCAGGTACCCCTGCCTGCACCCTCCCAGCAAGGGGCTCATCCCCATCCCACTGCTGCACTTCATCTACAGCCCCAGGGTTTGTCTGAAGCTGGCCAGTGCTTGGCAGAGGTACACTGTCATGAGGGGCCATAAAAGGTCACAACAGCCAGAAATAGTCTTCCCTTAATCAGGCTTTTCAGACCAAGCCCTAAAAACCTTCAGTCTCTCCAAGCCCAGAGCAACTCTCGGTGTCTCAGGGCAGCCCAGAGGCACAGAGGAGTTATTTTTGCCACCCTGTTTACAGCTGCAGACATTATAGATACTCCAAAAATGGAAATGTCCCCCTGGTCCCCTCTCTGGTGGGGCACAGGACAGTCTGGCTGGCTGTGCTCCAGCCCAGCCCAGTGGTGTGGTGCTCACTGTGTGGGCTGGGGTCTCCCAAAGCATGAATTGTTCCTGTCCTCATGAACCACGCTGAGGACCTCAGCCAGCGGGGCAGGACCAAGCACTGAGCCAGCTCAGCCTTTCTGTGATTAAAACAGGAGCAAAGCTGAAGTAGGCAGGGGGAGGCTGCTGGAAAGCAAGAGTGAGGACTCCTGACATCTCTCACAGCTGCCCTGCTGCAAGGTCAGGAGCATGACCTGCAGCTCCTGGGTTCAGGACCCAGCCCTGCCTAGCCACGGGAGGAGGCAGGTGCTGCCTGCTGGGCTCTGAGGGTCACAGCCAGCCCCAGTGCATTGCTCCTAGAGGAGCTGCCCCCAGAGAAGAGCCCAGTGCAGGGCAGAGGCCCCTGACACTCACCTTCAGCCGCCCAAACTCACAGGCCAGGTCCAGGGGAGTTTTCTTTGCCTTGTTGATGATGCAGGGGTTGGACTGGTGCTGGAGCAGCATCTCTGACTGTGGGGAAGCAACGTGGTACAGGGGCTCAGCATCAGCCCACACCTCTGCCTGCCTCCTGCCCGGCACCACGGGGTTTGCCTGGCTTCTGCACTTCCAAAGAGGCCCCGAGTGGGGGTGTGCACAGTGCTGGGCTCTCACTTACCACCTCGTAGTGGCCATACTGTGCCGAGAGGTGCAGCGGGATCTGCCCGTCCAGCGAGGCCATGTTGACAGAGGCAGCAGCGCGCAGCAGCACCCGCACAGGCTCCACCCGCCCCTGCCACGCTGCGTAGTGCAGGGGACGCATCCCTGCGGGGGAGAGGGGCTCAGCACGGCTGGATGTGGCCCCTGGCCTCACTCAGAGCTCTGAACTGGCTGCCACGGGCATGGGGCTGTGGCAAGGGCTCCCCTCCTTACCGTTGCTGTCCTTGATGTCCACCGTGGCCTGTGCCTCCAGCAGCAGTGAGATGAGGTCCAGGCTGCCGCCCAGGGCTGCGTGGTGGAGTGCTGAGAACCTGTGACACAAGGCACAGCTCAGCCTGGCCTGTCCCTACTGTACCACCCCTACAGCTCCCACCTGCACAGGGACTTGGACCAAGGACTGGAACGGTCACCAGTGCCTCAGTTTCCCCTGAGCAAAGCAGAGATAAATCCCCTCAAGCTGCCAGAACTCTGGGAGGAATGCAGGGGCCCTGAGCACCTCTTTGAGACTCCTGGGTCCCACAAGCCCAGGGCAAGCAGGCAGGATGGAGAGAGAGACAGCCTCCCCCTCTGCAGTGTAGCCAGGCAGCCCAAAGCTGTGGGCAAACACACTGGCCAAAAGGCTACTCCTGGACTCTCACCAGCCACTCCCTCTCCATGCCAGTGGGGATGCTGGGAGCCCACAGCAGTGTGGGAGGCTCCTGGTAATGAAAGAGCTCTGTGTCTTGGGGCTGTGAAAGGGGCCTGTCTGCCTGTGCTGTCACGTGAAGGGCCACAACCAAGCAAGAGGTGTCTATGCTGCTGGGGATTAGCTCATGTGCCACTCAGAAGGGCATGGAGGGCTCCAGACAGCACCAGCCTGGGGCTCTGATGGGCTCAGCAGTGTCCCAGCCCAGTTCAGCCAGCATAGCTCCTCCTCCTAGTGGCAGTCCCAGAGCATCCCCAAACCTCTCCCATCTCTGAGTGTTGGAGGAGGGATGCTAACCCCAGCAGAGAGGGCTGCTCCCTCCTTCAGCTCAGCCACCACATCTCTAGGCCCAGCCAAAACCTCTGCCTCGAAGCAAGAATGCAGAAGGCACAAAACCCCTGAGCCAGTGCTGTGGGATCCCTGCAGGCCCAGCTCAGCCCTGAGGCAACTGCACAAACCCAAGCTTGCCTGCCCCATCATCTCCAAGCCACCAGCAAGGCTATGCTGAGGGCACTGCCAGCAGCATGGCTCTCCCAGGAGGGTGCAGGCTGCCACCCCCATTCACAGGTCTCTCCTTCCTGCTGTCCTCTTCCTGTACCCCAGCAAAACCCAACACACTGCCCATGCTGTTAATACTCCACATGTGTCCCTCTCACAGGGAATGGACCCTTTACCCTCTTTCCCATCAGCAGTCCTCTCAGTGCTGCCCAAGCACAAGCCCCTTGCCTTATCAGAATCAGATCACTGCTTCTTTTATCACTTTTTTCCCCCTCTTAAGCTCCATCTGCACAGTATTATTTTAAGACAGAGCCATCCTGCACATTTTCACCCCTCCACTGGCCTGTAAGAATTCATCACAGACACCTCCTTCTCCAGAGTCTTCCAAAAGAAAACATGTAGAAATTAGGTACACCACCAGGACACAAAACAATGCTAATAGCTCACAGGTGAGAGTTAATTCAATAAGAACAACTTGGTTATTTATTTTATGGGCCTTGGTGCTTTCTTTAACTCTCAGCACCCAGCTTATTAAGTGCTTGGATTTTGGAAGCGATGAGCTACACAAGTTATGCTGTGGTCACTTGCCAACCTCATCTTTTCTTTCTCTAACACCCCCACCCCCTTGCCCCCCAAATGAAGGGGGTTTTGCTTTTGGGATGTTAGACACAGGCAGAAACCTATAGGCATCGGGGCTGGCTGGGTGCTCCTCTGTGCTTCAGCCAGCAGGTGGGACACAGGGCACCAGCTGGGCACACTGCAGTCCCTTTTCATTCCCGGCCCCGCAGAGATCCTTTAGGAAAGATTCTGCAGGATGGACTGAGCACAGCCCTCAGCTCGGATCTGGAGAGGTTTTGGGTTTGCCTCTGCAGGGCTTGCCCTGGCTTCAGGATGCTGTTGTGTTCTCTGTGGCTCAGCAATTACCCTTAAAGGCTTTACGACACACAGAGCTGCAGAAACAGCTCAGGAGACCAAGCCCACCCAGACTGGCATCCAGCACGCTGCCAGGGGAGCACTCACCCATCTGCATCCTGGTAGTTCACGTTCAGGCGCTTGGCAGATCCCAGGAGCTCTGCAGAGAGAAGAGATGAAGGTCAAGGCAGAAGGCAAGGCTTACATCAGTCCACATGGTCCCTGGGACCCTGCACCAACCCCATGCCACAACCACACCGACCTTGCAGTGCACAGAACAGCACCTGGCCCATCCCGGAGGCCTTTCCTCTCCTCTCACTCTACGATCACCTCCACGAACCCTCCATGGGCCGACCCAGCTCAAGCTCAGACCCTTTCTTCCCTCTGTCTCTCCTGTCACATCTCCACCTGGCCCCGGGATGGGTCAGACACCACAGCTCCTGCCACCCCGGTGCATTCCTCCCCTTTATAGGCAGCAACACCCCAAAACTGCTGACCCAGGCCATTTCACCCCCCACTCGCTGCCTGTGCCCGCCGCCGCCGCCAAGGGCTGGCCCACAGACCGCATGGCTGGCATTTTTATGGCTGGGGCAGAGGATGAAGACTGGCCGTGAATGTGAGGATTGTGCCACCTCGGATATCCCCATCCCCCTGCCTGTCCCTCCCTCCTCTTCAGGGACCACTGAGCAGTGGAGGGTGCTCACCCCACTCCCGGCACAGCCTCACGCACAACCCCAGCTCCCTGCTCCTTCCCGCAATTAATTCGAATGAATTCTTTCCTCCCACACAGAGAGGACGTTTTTATTCTTCACCGAGAGAGGCTGAGAGCGGATTAACATCTCTGGAATTCATCCGTTAAGTCAAAAGGGAAAGAAAGGGGAAGGTATGCGGGGGGCAAGAAATGCCACCGCTCCTCCTCTGCCTTTCCAGGCAGCTCCACCGCCAAGCCGAGAAGGATTAAATGCTTTGAAAGGTTTCTGCACTCTTTCCTCGGCAAGAGCCAAGAGCCAGGCTCTAAGCTCGGGGTGAAATGGCTGCTCGAACCCCACGGAAACACGGTGGGGGCCCGGGAAAGGAGCCCCCTCCCTCCCAGACAGTGCTGCAGCTCCCTCTCCTCCATTCCCTTTCTCTCCTCTCCCAAGGTCTCTGCCCACCTCTCAAGGCAGATCCCAGGCAATTCCCCACTGCGAAAAGGAGAGCTGAAGAGGGGCTCGGCTCATTCACCATACAAATGGATAATTAAAGGAAACCAAGGACCGGTGTGTTCATTACTGCAATTTACAGTGTTTTGTAAACAGCCTAATTAATGCAAAATGGGCTTGGAGTGGCTGCTGGTGAAGGACTCGTGACTTGTAGCCACAGCTGAAGGGATCAGGACAGGATCACTCTAATTACCTCTTCCAGGGGCTGTTCATCTTTAGAGTGGCAGTGAGCAACACCACCAGCCCAGGAAGCCCTTCCTAAAGAAATCAGCCCTCAAAGCCATTGCTCAGCAGAGTTCCCAGCCCTTTATTGCCCAAGAGCTCAGGATCCAGGGTCTCCACTAAGGACAAGCCCCACCAGTCAGGAAAAAAACAGCATTTCACTTGTGAACTGGCCACTTGTGGGCTGAGTGACGGAGCAAACGTAACCACTGGGCTCTGTGGCATCACTTTCATGCAGCCAGGATCACACTTGGAACATATAGCAGAGCGAGAGACAGGTTGCCTGTGGGTGGTCAAAGGCCTTAACCTGCTCCTCCAAAAGTCTTGGGACATTCTGCAACCACAGAGCAGGAAGAGCTGAGAAGCATTTGCTACTGGGGGATTACAAAAGGATGCAGTCAATACTAAATAAATGAAGAATTCCACTAAGCTGTGGGCAGTGCTCCTGAAGCCATCACCTCCTGCTCCTCCAGTGACTTCCCTGCAGTCCCCCACCTTTTAATTGGGGTTTATAAATGCTTTTTTTTTTTTTTTAAAGGATGCTCTGGGTGGTAACCAGAGGCCAGATGAAAACTGCCACCAGGTTTTGCTGCAGAGAATGGGTGGGAAGGAGGAGGAGGAGGAGTGGCAGGAGAGGCAGAGCTAGGCAGACAATGCTGGGAAGAGAAGGGCTGGATGGAGATGGCCACTGGGCACAAGCACATCCAAAAGAGGCAGAAACATCCCACAGCCCCCAGGGCTAGTCCTGGAGATAAGCAATGCCCACTGTCTGAAGAGCTCACCCAAAATCCCATCCCTGACCTGCTCCTAAAAGGGAACCAGGCTGGCTACTGGGGTCCTGAAAGCAGGGCTGGGATTTGGTGGTTGTCCCAGGATGTGGCAGGTGTCCCTGCCTGGTCCCTGCACCCAGGAGGCAGCTGTCAGCATCTGCATGGCATAATGCCTGTGTCTCTATTCCTCTCCCCAAGCAACATTCCTCAAATTACTTCCCCGCTCCAGCAGCCCAGCAAGGTCAGGACATGGGTCAGGACCGTGGGGACATGGTGTGGGTGGCTGGGAAAGCAGCAGGTCCCAAAAGGTGGAACGGGGAGCAGCATCCCCTTTGGAGCTCTTCCCAAATGTGAAAGCAGTAGCACTGGTACCCAGCCGGACAGGAAGGGAGACAGCTCGTCCCCAGTTTGTCACTGGGTAAATCACTGGCTGGAGAGCTGGAGGGTTTGCAGCCAGGTTGGAAGGTAAAGTAGGGGTAGGACACCATGGGTACAAAGGCACGAGCAGAGAAGATGACCAGAGGGACAGGGGAGAAAATAGAGCAGAGCCAGGCTGCCAGGACCCATTCACCAGCACAGAATGCCTTCAGCTTCTGCAGCTAGAGCAGGTTGCTCACAGCCCCAGGCAACCTGACCTTCAATGGTTCCAGGGATGGGGCATCTGCCACCCTGGTCTGGGGCCTCACCACTCTCAGTGCAGAACATTTCTTCTTTCTCTGCAGCCTGAATCCAGTTTCAAACCATCACCCCTCACCCTGCCACAACAGGCTCTGCTAAAATCCCAGACTGATGTACCCCGAGGGTTAACTCCAGCCGCGGGTTCCCCCTGCTCGGCCCCCGCTCCCCAACACGACCCCTCCGAGGGGTCCCGCGGGCCCCCGCCCCGATTCGCCTCCCGCCTCCAGCGCAGCGCCTGCCCAGGCAGGATGAGCTCAGGCCGAGCGAGGCCTCCAAGGAGCCAGGGAGCTTCTGTGCGGCCTGCGGCTGCCAAGCGGCAGGCGAGAAGCGCCCGCGGCGAGCTGCGCCAAACGCCAGTGCAGGTCCTCCCTGCTCGGCGGGACGCCGGACGCGGCGAAGCCAGCGCCGCTGCCCGCTCACCGGGCGGGGCCAGACCCTCGCCCACGGCACGCTCCGGCTCCAACCTCCTTCGTGGGGAAAGCGCCAGCTCCCAAGCGTCTGCACCCTGGCTGGCGGCAGAGACCAAGGAGGCACAGCCCCACAGGGCACGACTGCAAGCAACTCCCCCAGCCCAGAAGCCCCTCTGCCCTCCTGTCACCTCTGCCTCAGTTGCCCCATGGGGTTGCACTGCATCCCCGTGGTGGAATGCCAAGCTGGGCATATGCGGAGCTTGGGGGGCACCCAGGGAGCGGCTGGTCAGGGCCGGTGCCTCACCCGCACCGCTGGCAGCCGGCCCGGCACATACTCGTATTTACCCCACCCCGGGGCACTTGCCTGGCGCCGGCTGTGCCGGCTGCATGGAGCCAGGCGTGCCCATGCCCTGCCCAGCTGGTACCCCTTATACCGGCACACCAAGCACCCTGTGTCACCCTTCCCTGGAAACCTTGTGCCCGTGGGGACACCCTTGCGCTTTGCCCCAAGGTCTCGGAGACGGACACAATCCCTCCAAAGCACTGAACCACTCACCGCTTGCTGGGAAGGAGCCACACACCTTGCCTGGGCTTGGCTAGGGAAGGAAATGCCCAAATATCCTCTGCATGCCCCAAAGTGTCCCTTGGAGATTCCTGCCCTGACTCGCACATGGAGAGCCAGGCTCCAGAAAGCAGTGCTTTTGCTGTGGTACCCCCAGTTTTGTCCACCCAGTATGGCCACAGAGCTCCTTCACTAAAAGCCTCTGTCTCTGCATGGGACAGACAGATCTACAGCTGGAGATCCACCTACTTGCCACAGACATCTCGAAAAAAATTCACCTTCCTGCTGGTCCTGCTCACAGACATTCATCCCTTCCCCTTGGCCTGGGCAATCTCATCCCCACCCTGCTGGCCACACATATATCCCCATGCCCTGAGTCCCCTCCATGCTGCAGGAGTGAGTATCCCTGTATCACCAGCCAGCCCAAGTGCCTCTACACCATGAGCATCCCTGAACATCCAGCCACGAGGACCCTGCAGGCAGAGATGCTCTGTCTGGGCACTGCAGGAACACCATCCTGCTGCTCTGGGTGGTGGCAGAAGGACCACATGCTCTGGACACACCAAAGATAACCCACATACACTCTTGGGAAAATTAACTCCACCTGAGGACTGTCACCACTAAGCCATAAACCCACTGAAGAAGCTAATCAGCTGTGACCCTGCAGGGCACCAGCCACCTCTGATGGTGGTGACAGCCTCCTGGGGCTGGAGATGGCAGCTTCACCTGCCCTGCCCTGCCCTGCCTGGCCTTGACCTATGCTGATGCCCTCAGGTGGCCCTGCCTCAATGTGTGGTGGGTTTGTGTTGGGGATCAGGAGAGACTCAATGTCTCACCCATAATCCAGACCCAAAGAAGGGATGTCCATCCCTCTCCTGCAGGAATCACCCTTCCCTGTCTCCTCTCCATCCACAGGCATGTCCGCTGTGGTCACCCACAGCCAGCTCCTCCCAGAAAATCCTCCCAGCAAACCAGCTGCTTCAGGTGCAGTTTCCCAACAGGCTCAGAAGAGATTCTCCTCCTTTGATAGGGAAGAAGCTGAGCCACAGAGACATTGAGAAACTCAACCAAAGTTGCTCAGCAAGCTTGCAATGGAGGCTGGGTGACAGCCAAGAGCTCCTGACCCCATCTACCTGCTGTAGCCACCAGCCTGCACCCCAAACACCAAGCCCAGCACAGATTCATTATGGTGAATGAATCTGGCTGGCTGCCAGGCTGCTGCTACCTGGGATACCCAGTTGAGCTGGTACCTGTGTCCAAATGTCAGGGGTGCCCAAATGCCATGGGTGCTTTCCTGCCCACAAGTGGCTGTGCCAGGGTTCAAGGCTTCATAGTATCCCTGCAAATGGGCTCTCCAGCCAGGCCAACAAACAGGTCCTTCACCAAAGCCAGGCACTGCAGGATGGGTCTGACTGGGGCAAGCCACTGGATTAACTGGCAGGGATGGGGAGGTTGTGATCAGGGAGGCAGATCGACAAATGGCAGCAGTGGAAGAGTGCAACACGGCAGGGAACCACTTATCTTTTCCTACACCAGCATCTGGCAACTCCCAGACAGTAATTGGTGTCTTCCTCCCTTGAGAAACCCACCAGATCTAGGGTCAAGGCACACAGGACCTGGCCAGAGCCCTCCCTCTTTTGACTCTGCCCAGGGTGTGTGACAGCAGTCACACCCAAGCCCCACTTCTGGTTTCAACAGCCTGAGTCCAGCTGAAATATCCCCAGTGGGTGCAGCAACCTGCCAGGAGCTTCTCACAGCATCCTGAGGGCTGGACCTGGCATCCCTGCACTGTGAGCATCCTCATACCAAAATGCAGCCTGCTTGTCTCCAGCCTTCACCATTTACCCTGGCTTGAGCCTCAGATCTTAGGGCTTAAAGTCATGCAGAGCCCAAGTTGTCACTGCTACCAAGCTGTCTCTGTTGATGGTACATTTGAGTCTCTGACAGCTCAGTTCTCATCCTCCTCTGTCCCTTCCCCTCTAAGCTCTCCTGTCCTACACTCAGCTATGATGGTGGATGCTGGTGAAGGCAGGCAATGGCAAAGGCAGAAGAGTTTGAGCAGTCTAAGGCATCTTCCTTCCTGCCTTGGCCTGGACTGGGGACAGGCAACAGGCAAAGGGGAGGGTCTAAGGACATGGTTGCAGACCCATAGAGTCAGCTGGGAGCTTTTTCCCTTCTTTGGGAAAGGCTGGCAGCCTTTTTCCCAAGGAGTAGCCAACAATTAAGTTTTTCAGAGCTGGCAGCAGGAGGGAGCAGGGGAAGCATCCTTGCTCAGTAAGGCATCGATCGCTCACACCCTGAGCCCCCCAGCCAGACCCTCAATTTCCCCCCCAGACACTTCCCCCCACAATCAAAGCAGGAAAAAACAGGCAGTTTGTTCAAAGTGAAGGCTCCCAGAACAATGAAAGGAAAAGCAGAGTCGGAAACCCTGTCCCCATCCACACAGCTGGGAAGAAGGTGCAGATCTTGCCTCTCACCCCCTGAGGTTTGGTGGGCACAGCAAGGATGGAGGGAGCAAACACTGAGCGGAGGGAAATAGCCTCCCAGGAGCCCTTTGGGGCTAGATACACTCCCTGCAAAAGCCAAATGTGATCCTCTGAGTTCCTGCCCCCCCAAAGGATCTCAGCTGTGTGGTGGGATGGACAGCACTCACCCCGCTTCCCCACAGTAATTTGGGGGTTCACACCAGCTACCTACCCCAAAGCGATGCACCCCAGCACAGCTCCCCCAGCAAGGTGAAGCAGTAACACCCCTTCCCCGTGGAACCAAAATCACATCCCCTAGCCCCGAGCACAATGGGAACAGCTGGGAAAGGCTTCGGGTGGGGGAAGCCAGGCGGCTGCTTCAGAGATACAAGGGCTCCTTTCCTAGCTGGCCGGGGAAACGCGTTACCGGGAGGTGAAGTCACCGTCCCTGCTGGGACCTGGCTATTCCGCTCTCCAGGATATGAACTCAGAGGAGCTGTATTTGCCCAGGGAAGAGGTGGAGCCTTTTCCATTTCCCCCATCCTTCCGAAAGGACAGGACGCCTCCTGAGCGGGAAGAGATGGAGCGATAGCAGCAGGGGCTGGCAGCCAAGCGCCAGCTCTGCCCTCACCCACAGCGCATCCCCGGGCATGCCACGGGGCCCTGAGCCACCCTCGGGCTGCAGGACACGAGAACCAGCAGAGCATCTGGTCCAGCATTAACAATGCACTTCCATTCACCTGGTGCCATACTGGTGCCATACTGGGAGCCAGGGAAGGGACTGAAGGGGCTCCGGTGCACTGCAGGTACTCAGGGAAAGGGGTTGCACCCACAGCCACCCTGCTGCCCTTCTCGTTAATGTGATACCAAGCAAAGAGTGCAAGAACATAATCTGTGGAGGATGCTCAACAGATCCACGAGGGTACAAATAACACAAAAGGGACTTAGAGAGATTAGGAGAACAAACCCAGGCAGATTCAACCTGGGAAAACTGCAGGCTGCAGCATCTGGGGAAAAATAATCCAACCGGCAGACAGTCAATGGGAGGAAGAAAGAGGGGAAGCAGGATGTGGGGGGACAGGGAGAGCAGAGTGAGTGCAGGCACAGAGGGAGCTGTTGGCGAGGAAAATAACCTCAGCAGCCCTGCAGAGGGGATGCTGCTTCCTGGGTACCACCTTCCATCCTGTGCCCCGGGTTGTGAACATGATACAGGCTCAGAGGGGACATGAGAGGCTTGGGGGGACATGAGAGGTGAGCAGCAGGAGCCAGAAGCTGAAGTGCTTGGCTTGCACGGAGAGATTAGGGCAGGTCAATAAGTCTGGATTTGCTGAGCAATAGTTAATTAGGGAGGGCGAGCAGGGACGCAGCAACCCACCTACACCTGGAGGGTTTTGGCACTGTGGAGGAGCAGGTAGCTATTTATTTTATGGTTCTAACAATAAGCCCCAGAAAAAAACTAGAGCAGCCAAGAGTGGCCAGCAAAACCTTACAAGCTCAAGGAAGTGAGAGGAGGATCCAGTCCTTCACTGTTGCTTGGATGGGTGCAGCACATGGTGCAGCTCCTGGCAACAGGGCAAGGCTGAGGTTGATGTTGCTCTGTCTCCATTGCAGCCAGGCTGGTACCCACTGTGGCAGCCAGCATCTAGGAGCTGCTCTGGCCAGTGGAACCTGTACTTGAAGTGTGCATCGATGCGGTGGCGGAAATCCTGAGACATCCTCCCCTTTGGCCCCAGGGGAGCTGCTGTGTGCCTGGAGCAGGCGCTGCTGGGGCAGACAGAGTGGCTGTCCCCACCCTGGATGCTCTAATCTAGGCAAGACACACACAGGATGGGAGGGGAGGCACCAGGAGGTGAAGCTGTTCGCTCGAGGTCACCCATAAGGTCGATGGTTCAAGTGCTGTCACTCCTTCCCAAGGCCCTGATGACTGGGAACTGAGTTTTCCCCAAGGCCTGCCCCCTCCACCAGCCCGCAGGCAGTTAACCTTTGGCGTTCGAGGACTAACCGCAGACTGCTGCTGGCAGCTGCTGGATTGGGGTTTGCAGTCACCTGTGGTTAAAAATACCTTGTGGATGCCTCTCCTCAACCCTGACCCCACAAGCCCAGCTGCTGCTGCTGCCAGCCCTGCTCAGGAACATGTCAGCAGGGCCCTCTGGGACGTGCACAGCCCAGTTTGTGCAACGATCAGGAAGACACTGTCTAGGGTCTGGGTTTTCCTCCCTATGGACCAAGGACTTCCACTCATGGGGAGCTGCCACCTCTGCCCTCTTGCCAAAGTGAAATGAGAAGCCCTTTGCTTCTACAGACACCTTCCAGCAGGTGATGCATGAGGCTGTCCAGCTCTACCTGAACTGTGGCACGGATCTGAGCAGCTTGAGCAAACCATTTCCTTCCCTCCCTGGACAGAGCTGAAACATGGCCTCTGGCTCCTGGGCTGGTCCCAAGGCTTGCTAGATGGGTGAGTGCTCCAGCAGATGCCATGGCACTGCAGTGATTTGTGGCATCTGCTCTAGGAAAGAGAAAGAGGATCTCACCCAACAGTGACTGCTTGGTGTTCCCAAGCCATGAGGAATGGGAGGGAGCCTTCTCCAGCGATGGCAAAGGTGCAGAGGGCACTCTTCTTGCTGCTCCCATCCTTGGCACAAGCTCATCTACCAAAGAAAGAAGGAATTGCCTGGCCGCTCCACATTGCTGCCAGTGGGGGAGAGGGACAAATCCATCCACAGTAGGAACAGGCCAACTTCCTTCCAGCCTGGGACAAGCAGCCTAAGAGAAACAAATCTGCTGCTGCTCTCTCCTCTCCCTGCCAAGGCCAGAGAGGGCAGCGGAGCTTTGCCTGTGCCCAGTGTGAGGGCTCTTTGCCAGCCCAGCCAGGTCAGATCCTCTGGCTGCCCACTCAGGTTTCTTGCTTGCTGAACAATGCCACGAAGTGGGAGAAGCTGTTACCAAAAATCCAGCAGACCATCTGGCTGGTGGCTTTTCCCTTGTGCCCTGCCTGGGTTTGCTGTTTTCAACCAGCTGCAGCAGCTAAGGATTCCCCCAGGACCTAAGTTTGCAACAGGACTCATCCTTAGGGGACAGGAGAGGGAGATGGCAGCCACATCTCCATGATGCCCTGCACTACCCAGGTGGAAGCAGCCTTGAACTGATAAACTCTCTTAGCAGCTGGTGACTGTCGTGTCCCATGAGAGGCATCTCCCTGTCCCTGAGGGGGAAACAGGAACCCACATCAGGACCCCACGCCTGTCTCACCATCCCCAAGGGGCCCTTGGTGTCTGCTGAGTTATTCTAGGAGCCACGTTCCTGCCCCCTCCCCTCATCCCAGCTGCTCCAGGGCCAGCAGGGAGGGCAGTGGGTTCCTCCCGTTGCCCAGCCCAGGCGCCGCAATCGGCCAGCAGCTGCTCGGGGACCAGCTGGGGACAAGGGTGACACAGAGCAGTCCTGTCCTCCCCCACGAACCACTGGAGGCACACGGGCTAATTTACAGCAAGGTCAAAGGCATCAGAATACAAACACAGTGGATAAACAGGGGGTGGACCTGAGGACTCCCAGTCAAAGGGCTGAGCTCTGGTTGGCAGTTTCCCACGTGGGGATGCGGAAGGAGGTTCTGGGGGAGCACATCAACACCTCCAAACCCCTGAGGAGCAGGCTCGCCTTAGCACCAGAGGTAAACTGAGGCCGGAGCAGCATCGCCGGCTCCTCATCAAGCCAAGGTCACTCGCAGCTTCCCGCAGGGACCTTGCTGCTTGCAGAGATCCCCGCCCCCAGCCAGTCCCCTCCATTCCAAGCCCCAGCCTCGTTGCTCCCCTCACCCCGGCCCGACGGAGCGGTGGTGGGACACAAGCCAAGGCCTGCCCGCTCCCTGGACCCCTGCCGGCAACCCGATCTGTTTATGCCTTCCCAGCACGGCGGGTGCGTGTCGGGAACGGCCCCGGCAAGCCCGAGTTGGCGGCGGAGGCAAGACTTGAGAGCCGAGCACAGCAACCCCCACCCCGCTGCCTCGCAGCGTGCCGGGGGCATGGCAGGGAGAAAGAGCGGGGTGCGGAGTGTGAAAAAGGGTTCCCCAACCCCCCTCAGCTCCTTCTGGTAGGAAAAGGCACCTCTGCTTGCACTGTGCCACACAGCCTGCAGCATATCCCCCCGCCAGAGCATCACAGCTGGCAGCCTCATCTCATGCCCCACCAGGTAAGGGTTTTCTGAGCTGTGCCAACCCTCCTGGGGAAGCACTGGGTGAGTGAACCAGCCCTGGAAGCTGCATGTCCCTACCTGGCCGATAAGGCACTGGCTTTGCAAGCACATAACTGAACATACATTGCGGGAGGGGGGAGGTCAGTGGGCTGATGGCCATATGTTGGTCTCTGTGCCAGTACCTAGGTTGCCCCTGGGTAGCATTGAGCAGAGACACCCACCTGTGCAGCTCCTGGGAGATGTTTACCCAGGACAACACTTGTGGGTGATGGTGACACTGACACCTGGTGTGAATCCAGACTCACAAAGATGCAAGTGTTCAGAGCAGGCTGCACTGGGCCACAGCAAAGCCATAACTTTGGAGGCTCAGAGCTGGTCCCCTCCATGTCCACACCAGGTTTGGAGAGAATGGAGAAGCAGCTCCAGGACATCCATGTGGAGCCCAGCACATGGTGCTAAATATAACCAGTGGGACAGATGCTTCAAGACAGGGAGCTGCCTGAGCCATGGTGCCACTGAGGAGGAAGCAGAGAGGTCCTCTGAGGCTTGAGCAGCCCTCTCGGTTTGGAGACACAGAACATGGTCAGACACATCTCCCCTTTCTGTCCAGGAACCTCTTCCCTTGCAAGGAGAAATGTTTCTCTTTAACCCAGCAGGATTAGCAAATGCTCGTTCAGGAAAGCCAGGAAGGTTCATGCAGCCCTTCCCACCCATGTCAGCCCAATAAAACCAAACCTGAGGTGCTTCAGGCTGACCCAAGCAGCCTGGGCTGCACCCCAGAGCAATCTCAGCTGCTGTGGCTCTGTCAGTCCCCATACTGCCAGCTGGGCTTGCCATGGAGCTGTGTAGGCAATGATTAGCCATCAGGGAGGACTCTGGCCCTTTTCAGAGGCCAGTAAGGCAAGAGGTGCTTATGAGGCCTTGCCATGGTGGAGATGCATCCAGGAAGGTCCATGAGGGACTGCACAAGCAGTGAGTGGGGTGTCCCTACCCAAGGAGTGAGGACACCTACAGAAAGGGAAGGTCCATGGCACTCCCTGTCCACAGTCTCCCTATTGCTGCCTGCACCCAGCTCAGCTCCATCTGGAAAACCCCTTTCAGGCTTAGCCATGCCCATCCTGGCAAAGAAACAAGACAATGCCCCAAGATGGGCTCCTCAAGGGGGAGAAGCGAGGGCTGACAATCAGCCAGACTCCAACACTGCATGGGGGCAAGAGACACCTGCAAAGCAAGTGGGAGAGCCTGAGCTAGCCTGGCTGCCAGATTCACCCCCGTGCCAGGCACCAGATGCCTGGAGCATGCTCACTGACTCCCTTTGCAAGCCGACAGGGCACCTTACACAACCAGCTGTGCCCGCGGCTGGCATTACGAAACCTCGGGGAGATTTCACCCCTCACGGCACAGCCGCCCACCGAGGTTGGCCAATACAGGCTCTGGCTCCTGGGGTGGCACCCGGCAGAGGCTGAAGCGGGGGGTCTGGGCACAGTGGCAGCACCGGGAGCCACTCGCTCTCTGCACAGCCTTGGCTGGGGCCCGGCGAAGGAGCGGCGCTGGCAGGGCTTGGCGGAAGCGCAGCCGGACGTGTTGCACCAGGCCTGGGATGCTGTGGGAGCCGCATACCTGCCCTGCACGCAGGTTTTCCCTGCTCCCTTATCTCCCCATCGACGCTGGGCTCGGTCGTAGCTCCGGCCTCACTCCCACCCCGGGGTAGCAAACAGCTCAGGGTGCTTAATGCACCCAACCCCAGGCACAGGCTGCCACAGCCCCGGGCATCCCATAGGAAAAAGGGATAGACAAAGGTATCCAAGACCTTCCCTGGGAGGGTAAAAATCATCCAGTCGGAGCCATTTCCAAGCAGTTTGGGCATCTCCAGACAGGTCTCCGTGACTCACTGGGACACCTCGGCAAGGCTCCGATGATGTTGCAGCCCCAAGGTTCACGCAGGTCCCGCCCTCCTTCCTTTCTCCATCCCAGGCGTGATTTCTTTGAGGGAAGCCAAGATGGGATTTGTGGGAAACTGGAATGCTCATGACTCCTTCCCACCCCCTTTCCCCCTTGCTTTAGAAGAGACAGGAGAGGGGGAAAAAAATAAAAAAGGTGAGTTATTGTTATTTAGTTTCTGCCCCTTTCATACTCCTTTGCTGAAGGTTTTTTGGTTTTTGTTGTTTTTTTTTTTTTTTTGCCAGCAGCGGGCCCCGGGTCTGGCTGGGGGCCAGGAGAGCCGAGGAGCTTTTAAAAACAAAGCAGGGTGAGTGCATGCACACACACACGCACGGCCTCCAGTCCCTCTCTTTTAACTCTTTAACTGGGGCAATAATGCATCCGTGCACTCACGGACGGCTGGAAACCATCTTCCATGCAGGATCACCACTGGGATCTAGTAATTCACCCCCATCCTTCCTGCAGTCCTGATTAGCAGACATCAGGACTGATGGTGGTAGTGATGGTGTGGTCCATAGGGACTCAGCCTAGTCCCAAACAGGGGGAATTTGCAAACCCTTTCTAGGTCACAGTCAAGATCTTCAGACTCAGATGCTCTGAAGAGGAAGAGCACAATGATGTTTACACCCAAAAGAAGCTGCCAATAAGTCTTTATCCACCAGTTCCATGCTGCCTGTAATCCTTCCTGTGCATCCAGTATGTCCATGGTCCCAGCTGGAGGATGGGAAGCCTGTGCTGATGGTGCCCTTGCCACGTTCCCCTTGTCCCCTGTCTGGGTGCAGCCCTGGGGAGCACTGTCCTCGTTATGGCACCCGCGTGCCACCAGCAGCCAGGTACACACTGTTCTATGGCTGGGGACTGCCCTCCCTCTGTCTGCCTTCAAGCTGGGTGTCATCCGAATTGTCCCTCCTTTCTGGGTCAGACAGCCAAAACAGGCTCTGCAGCCCTTGGGAAGGGGGAGCTGAGCCCCCTGCTTTGGACTGAGTCACTGGAAAGTGCCCAAAGGCTGGAAATTACCCTCCTGCCTGTGACACCAGGGATGGCTGCCAGCCATCCACCACCCTAAGGGACTTCTACACCCTCCTGGGATATCCCAGTGCTGCCCAACCATCCCCAAGTGATGGCAGCATAGCCCAGACTAGACAGGAGAGAGCCCACACTTGTGCCCTTCCCCAGAACTGGACCTTTTTTTCCCCCCCAACTTTCTCACCCAGGTAGGGAAAAGGCAGCTGCAGGTGGCCCAAGCTGAAGGGCAAAGAGCCCCAGGGTTTCCTGCTACTGAGCTTTCAAAGGCTGGGGACAGAAAAACAGGCCTGGGATACAGGGAGATGTGGATGTGCAAACACAGGGTGATGAAGTGCAGAGGGGCATAGGCCTGGGCACCCTGAGGAGGCTGTGCCCACTGGAGTGGGTGATGGCCAGCACAGGCTCCTGCCATCTGCCCATGCGATGCTGTCTGCTGGTGCCTTACCTCTCACGCTCAGCACAGTGACGCTTTCCCCAGCTGTGGGGGCACCGGTGGCAGCTGGGACCCCTTCCAAACTCAACACCCCTTAGAGGCCAGCTTTGAAAAGCGAGCTCCTGTACCCCCCTGCGGCCATCACTGCCCACACGGTGCTGTTCCTTCCTGGGGAGAGAGCTGGAAAGAGAAGGGCTAACCCCCCCAAGAGCTGGGACAGCCAGGATGCGGATGGCAACCCCACCAAGCTACTGGAGGAGACCTCCATCCTGGAAAGTTCGGGAGGAGACAGATGGACCCCCCCCCGTGCCACGGCAGCTGCAGCCGTCGCACTCGCCCGAGCCTTTGAAGCCAATTTTCTCCCCCTCCCACCACCCACCCACGGCGGGCCGGTTCAAAAGCAGGTTTCGGCAGGCTGCGGGGAGGTGGGGTCCCCGGCACGGGGCCGACGCCAGGCAGGCTTCCCTGGGCACGGCGCCTCGCCCCGCTGCTGGCTCGGTGTCGGCGGAAGAGGGAGGTTTGCCCGTTTCGGCAGGGTTTCTCGGCGTCTCTCCGCAGGCGTGCCCACGGCTTTTCCAAGGCGGCGTGCGGCTGCGGAGCCGGTCCGGCCCGTCAGACCTACAGCGCGGGGAGAGGAGGGGAGGACACGGCTGAGGACGCTTGGGTACTTGTCCTCGAAACTTGGGCTTCCAGGGACACGGCCAGGGCCTCACTGGGGCTCAGTGGCAGGGCCAGGGCCAGCCGCCTGCACGGCCCAGGGCAGGATTGGAGCGGGCAGGGTGCCCAGACATCCTTGTGCCACTGCCAGCAGGGGAAGCCATCGGGCGTAACAGGGTCTGAAACGATAAGGATCCTGCCCGAGGCTGGTCCTAGCTCTTCACTGCAACCAGACCGAGCAGAGCAGGTGGCACACTCAGGGACAAACCTTCCTTGGGAGCAGCAGTGAAGAAAAAGATGGTCCTCCTTCGTGAAGGGGGATGGCACTCTGGGCTTGCCAGGTGGTACAAAGGTGCATCTAACATCACTGCAAAATTACCTCCAAACTGCAACAAGAAGCAATTCTCCCCCAAACAACTATGGGCCCACTGCCACTGAGAGAAGGAAAAAGCCCAGCAGGACATGGCAAAGAACAGGGACACAGCACAGGTGGCAAAGGCTAAAAAATCACAGGAGCGATATTAAACCTCACTCTTCGGGGCTTAAGCTGATACAGCTACTAGGGATTAGGAGGAAATTTAAGGGGGAGGGAGGGAGTTACCCACATCTGCTTGCTGCAGTCCTGCAGCACGTGGAATGGCATCGTCCCTCTCCTGCCCAGCCAGACGGGTGACAGCAGCATCCCAGGGCCAGCACTGCTCTTGAGAAAACCTTGCTGTGCTTTGTGCTGCTGGGGTGCAGCAATGAGGGGCGTCAGTCCAAGTGTAGGGAATAAAGCCAAGACCCTCTGCATGCTTTGCTAGCATTTAACAACTTGCTAGGTCACAACCCTGTCACAGCTGAGTCCCAGGCTCCCTCTCCCTGATATATTCAAGGTCTGGAAAACCCCAACATAGCAGGTGAAATGGGGCAAGTGGCTGCCCAAAGATCGCTAGACCTCCCTATGGCCACGACTGAACCCCAGCAGGGTTTTATCCCTGTCCTTGGGAGTTTAACACCAGTTTGCTCAGCTGCTGCCCTTTCTTTGCACTTCGCACACGTTTAAACAAAAACCTTCGCCACTCCTTCCAGGAAGGCAAACAGTGAGTCCAGCTCCCATCACCTTCCACAACTCCTCCAGTCCCTGGCTATTGTAGGGGCACACAGCACCAGCATCACCTCATCCTCTACCCCCTCAGCCCTGCACACCCAGGGATGAGGGCACTCAAACCTTGCAGACCATCAACCGTCTCCAAAAGCCATCACTCCTTCCCCACCCCTGGTGAGGGGACTCTGCCTCTCGCCTCCCCTGGGAGCCCCAGCCCCTCGGTGCCGCAGCAGCCGCCCCGGCCCGGCCAACTGGTGCATTGTTAGCGAGCGCGGCCAACGCGGGGACGTGATTGATCGGCGGGGAGAAAGGCCAAAGCCGTGACGGGTCGTTTAACAATTTCAATTAAACTCTGCAGCGCTCCGACGCAGAGGGGAGGGGGGGACGAGGGAGAGAAGGAAATGAAAAAGCAGGACGAAGCGGGACATCGCTGTCGGTGCGCCGGTGGGGGGGACGACCCTCAGAACAGCGCGGTAGCTGGGCAGGAGCAGCCGGTTCTCCCTACGGACACCCACCCCCACGCCTGATGAAGCGAGCGCGGCATGGTTCCAGCGTCCCCTTCTCGCAGGCAGGACGCCTGCCCTTTTCCCTCCTGCTTCCAAAACTTTCTCCCTGCCCGCCCCACCGCCTTTATAAGAATGGGTGCCGTGACCCACTTGCGCGGCAGCGCTTGCGCGGGGAGGAGGCTGCGCACGGTGAATATTAAACAACGTGTCCCTGAAGTTGCCGCTGCCGGGACTGGCGCTTGATTTTTTTTTTTTTTTTTTTTTTTTTTTTTTTTTTTTTTTTTTTTTTTACGTGCAGTGACTTTTTTAGGCACAGGAAGCCCCAGAGGGCTGATCACAGCGACCGAGCTCCCAATCCACTGAGACAGCAGAAGGACTCTTAGAGGGATTTTATAAAAAAAAAAAAAAAAAAAGAAAAAAAAAGAAAACCCAAAACCCACACATAAAAATAAGCAGCATCTCAGGCTGTCGTATGGAAAAGGAGCTTTAATGAGCAGCAAATGCTCAGCTCACATGGCATCGACCAGAGGAGAGAGAGACGCCCATAAGGCATGGGGAGCAGCGATGCTCTCCATGCTGGGGACAAGCCCCTGGGACAAGGCAAGCCCCGCCCGCCCCCTCCAAGAAGGGCCAGTGTGGGAGCTCCAGCAAAGGCTTGCAGGGTGGGCCTTGGAGAGGTCTGAGCTTTTTGCCCCGCTCTCCACTCCACCCCCAAAGGAATAACATGAAAATAAGCAGAGGGAGTGCTGACACTGCCACAGCACGGGAGTAAAATGCATGTTCATGTAGGTGCCCCATGGCTTGAGGGAGGAGAATATGCCAGAGAGAAAACATAGTCTGGGTTTAACTGCGAGGGAAGAAGAAGAAACAAGTATAACTTCACCCCTCCAGGTGTTGAGGAGGAGGAGAGCCACAGGCACCCCAGCCTGTCCACACCATCCAGCCATGGGACACCAGCTCAGGGAAACGTGGTTGTGTTGGTCAGCAGGACACTCAGGTCCTGACTGTTATTTACAGCCTTCAGGATGTCCTTTGACCTGCCTGCTTCCAGCTTGGGGACCCTGGATGGATTGAATCCCTGAACTGCTAGTGGAGGCAACGGCACCCAGTTCCTTCACCCCAGAGATCAGGCATCGGGTACACCCTGTTCTAATGTGCTCCAGCTCTCCTACAGGCCCAGCATTCAGAATTTGAAAAGTTTTGGTCCTCATTGAAGCTTTCCAGTAGCTGACCCAGAGGAGCTGGTCCCCTTCTCACATTTATAATCCTCAGCCTAACTCGCATTTCTCAGCACCAGCCTCTCCGCCCTGAGCCGCTCCTAAGAAGCCTTAAAGCTGCTTCTCCTGCCCGGGTTTCCCCTCTCCCTCCCCAGGGCAGGTTTTCCCCTTCCAACTTTCCCTCAAACACCCACAAGACCCCCCATGATGAGCAGTCCTGGCAGGGGGTCCCCATACCCGTGCACTTTCCCTGGCAAACACTGTACCCAGAGCCCTTTTATTTACTTTTCCCAGTTGCCTTCTCTTGGTAGGTCATGAGAAGTAACCAGGAGTTCAGCTCTTTTTACAAGGGCACCATGGCACCAGCCATGAGCTGCTCCTCCACCTTCCCACCCCCCCATCTCCTCCAGATGTCGTGCGGTGCCTGCAGGATTCTGGTGCCCTTGAGGATCCCATGAGCCAGACGCTCACTCTGAGCCACATTTGCTACTGACCTTTCAGAGAACACATGCAAGAAAACAGCCCTGCTGAAGGGTTAAACATTACCAGACTGAAATTCAAGGCTTGACGATTGGTTCCAGTCGACTGGCTGGGATGATAATTTTTCACAAGATAAATATGGCCAGGAGCGAGCGGCAATCGCCACAGAACCTTGGTAGCAGGGTCTCCCCACCAAGTGGCTTTGCTTCCCTCCCCCCCCCTCCATTTTCCTTCACCCATCCCTGCTCAGTGGCCCACGCTTCAGGTCCCCTGGCCCGGAGCCCAAGGGGAACCCCAGCCCTGCGGGGCGGATCGCTCACAGCCTGGTCATTCATCTGCATGGGCTGCGCTTGTGCTCCCGCCGGCAGCCGCACCATAACTGCTGTGCGGGGCTCACAGACAGCACTTGCACCCCACCGAGCCTGCTGCTGGCACTCACATCCTGGGACAGGCAGTGGTGCCCAGACGGAGAGAGGGAGCCTGCAGCTTTGTGCCCAGGTACTCACTGCTCTTGGATGCCTTGATCTTGGCCACTAGTTTCTGCACGCTGGGTACGTCCCCGTTCTTCACGGCTTGGATCAGCTCCTGCTCTCGCCCCATCGCAGACAGGTGGGCACAGTGGTGGCGTGAAAGGCAGAAACCCTCAGCTCCCAGAAGTTTATAAAGCCATGGGAATAAGACTGTAACTCCTCAAAACATGCTTTGATAGGAGACCAAATCCAACAAGAAAGATGTTTTACAATCCCACGGGACATAAAACCCCAAAAGAAGTCTTTCTGTTACGGGCAGAAGTCCTTTTCCACGTTGGGAGGAGCAGGACCCGGACGGGGTTTGGTTGGAGAACATGAAATCAATTAAAACAAGAAATAGTTCAGTGCTCAGGAACAGGCTCCCGGCAGCAGCAGGGCTCCATGGGACAAAGCCAGGTGGCTTGGGACAAGGCAGTTGGCCCAGTCAGCATTGGGATGCCCTTGGCCTCTCACAGCACTCCTGAAAGTGGAGGTGTCGTGTTTTGCTCCCCTCGCCAGGCTCTGCTGCAGTGATGAGTCCCTAATTCTTCCCAAAGGGATTACGGGCTCCTTGCCATCTGGAAGTTATAGATCCTCCCTCTCTGGTGCTGATTAGCCCCTTCGTTTTGGCATTCCTCTTGGCAACAGCGCTGCAGCCACGCTGGGGAGCCCTGCACACAGCCGAGCCCCGGCGCGGCAGCCCGGGACCTGCGGAGGGGAAGAGCAGAGTCAGCCCTCGAAGGCCATTTACCTCCCGGCTCCGTCGCGACAGCTTTTGTACCCGCGCCGAAGAACAAATACTTTGACTATATTTAGTCCTGGCGGGACTTGGCTCATCCTCATGTTAAAAGGAGAGGGAAGAACCTGCAGAGGAAACCTCCCGAGGGTGCTGTCAGGAGCAGGACAAGGAGCAGGACAGGGACACAGCACCCTCCCCCCGGGACCGTGTACACCATCCCCTCTCTAGAGACAGCACACGTAGTTTGAGACACCACTTTCCTCTCCTTTCCTAGTGGTAACACCCAAGGGATGGAGCCGGGGAGGTTTAGCCAAAGTCCTCTGCAGACCATAGGAGCAGGTCAGCCTGCCCAGCACCCTTCTCTTGTGCAGGGGGAAAACCTCCACCCTCCAAATTACCCAAAAACTCAGTGCCCTGGGGCCCAAGACACACTTTAACTGGTACATGAGCGCTCTCTGGCCCAAGTGAGGAGCTGGGTGCAGTTCAGCAGCACAGCCATGCTCAGAAGAGGTTCAAGCCCATGTCCTGGCCAGCTGAGGTATCCCGAAGAGACCACCAGGTCCTGCAGCAGCAGTTCACAGCTCCCAGCCCATGCTCTCACACTGCGCTTGGGCTGCCCAAACTGGGTGGTGAGAAAATCCCTCCTGGTTAAGGGCTATGCTTCTGGCAGGCTGCTCCAACACTCAAGGAGGAGCGTGCGTGCAGGAGGGCAGGGAGCACACGCTGTGCCAGCTGCAAGGCCGTTGCAAGATCACCCCACAACTCCCTTTGTGCCGGTCTGGGTCATACTAGAACTGGCTCTGGTTCCCCTAGCCACGGCCCAGACCTGCCATCTCCCTTCCCAGAGCGCTTGCCCTCAGCCGTTTATGTAATATGGGGTGTCGCTTCCTCTGAGCAATCGAGGTCACTGTTTTGAGGATGAAAATCACAGGGGAGTGAAGGGAGCAGTGGGAAGAGAAGTCCTGCCTGCCTCCGGGGTGCCAGAAGCAGGTCCCAGGACACAGCATCGCTCAGCCCACCTCCAGTAAAGCTCGAAGCTGCCAAGAGAATGGATCCCCCCCATGGGCTTGCTGTGCTCCAGCCCTCCCCGCGGTGCCGAATTCAGGGCAGCTGCAGAGGTAATACTCCAGTGCTGGTTTAGCTTGTAGGACAAGGGACTGCTGAGATTCGACCCCCCCCACAAGATGGGGTTTCTCCCCATCATCATTGCTCCCCGGGTCCTTCAACTGGTGAACCCCTTGTCACCAGGGCTGCTCGGGGGATTGGTGCCAGGCACCGAGACCAGCACCCGCTGCCACCTCCCCGCATCCTGGGGCACCCGCACCAGCTTATCTGAGTTACAACAAAGTTTCAGCCACTTGACTCAGGCTAACCCTGCCGCAAACAAATCTTCTCTCCAAACCTCTTTCACACCAGCTTCAGAACTATTTCATTTAACCCTCTGCCCCGCACCCAACTTTGTGCTCTGTGCTCTCTTTAAAAAGCGCTCACAAAAAGCAAATGTGAGGGTGCCGAACTGATTTATTCTTTTATTTAAGAAGCCAGCACGGCCTCGCTGGGACCTGCCGGCGCTCTGCCCACCTCTCCCGGAGCCAGAGAAGCTCAAAGAGTCGCTCGGAGGTACCGAGAGCTCCAAATACCGATCTCCACCTCTTCAGCCTCCTGAGAGGGGAGCAGCAGCAAAAGAAAAAGTCGAGAAACGCACAAAGCTGGAAAAGCAACAGCAAACATCCCTCCCACTCGAGCACAGCTCAGTCTGCAGCCCAGGAATCCACCTGGAGAACCAAAGTATCCCAAACATTCCCGCAGCCAACAACAGAGTCGGGAAAAAGGAGGGAGAAGAGTGAAAAAAAACCACCCAAACCCAACCCAAACAAACCAATTACGTAAGTGGAGAAGGAAAGATGCAAAAGAGCAGTAGGCACCGAGACTGGGTCCCGAAGGGCGGAGAACGACGTGGGGAAGCTCGTCGCCCCCGGGAAGCTCCGCGCAGCCCGGGGAGACGCCGAGGGGCAGGCGGGAAGCGGGAACCGGACGGCTCCCCGAGCCCCCGGGACCCTCCTCCTTGGGGGAGGGCTTGGGGAGTATTTTTGCTTCTCCCCCCTCCCCGAGACGAGTCGCTCCGCTGCTCCCGAGAGCGGCCCGAGCGGCTCTACTCACCTGGCCCCGCACCGGGGCGAACCGAGCCGAGCCGTGTGGGACCGCTCCGGACCGCG